>CAXKVI010000126.1:0-100000 GCA_964058755.1 Campiglossa producta
ATTACCTCTACTAAAAAAGAGGAAATAGACACGAGCCACTTATATGAAACAATACTAGCAAGAAATAGGATAATAACTCTAGAGCTGCAAGCTGTCACAATTTCATTAACTTTAGCCAAACTAAATTTAGTAAGTCCTGTAATATTGGACAATAGCGATATAAACAAAATAATCAACGAGCACTCGACTAACGTATCAACAATAGAGATATTAGGAATGTCTAGAATTAAGGTATTACAAAATAGGGACAGTTTGTATTTCATAATAAAATACCCCATACCTGAGACAGTTTGCAAAAAGCTTAGCCTATTCGCCGTTCCACACCAGGGGCTAGTACTTCATTTTGGGGACACAAACACCGTTGCCGAATGCGGCAGCAAAGCACATGCCGTAAAATGCGAAAAATCAACCTTTGCCACCTTCTGTAAAATGCTGAAAACCATTACTTGCGGGCAACAGCTCATCTCGGGAGAAACGGCAAATTGCTCAACCACAGCAAACCACGAGAGGGGCATCAATGAGATTGACGATGGAATAATTATTATCAATAATGACACGGCCGTAATAAAGGGCGAGACCGGTATCTTAAGAACCGTCAAAGGGACTTACCTGCTAACCTTCGAACAGCAGGTGACAGTAAACGGTACCGAATTCCGAAATCGAAACAATGCCATCACACGCACCCCCGGAAAATCGACTGCCCAAAAGATCAACCTGGTGGGACACTTGGGGTCTCTGAGTCTTAATTACCTCCAGGAAATGAATGTCGAAAACATCAACCACATAGACACTTTGCGACAAGAGATCAGTTTAAAGACAGTGGTTTTCGTTGTTGCAGTGGCAACCATTACTGCCTTCCTGGTGATCTGGCTGATCCTAAGCATCCAAGGAAAACGTTCCGCAAAAAAGATGATGGATCTTGCTATACGGAAAATTGCTGAGAGGATCGCGGACGACCCTCACTTAGGGGGGGAGGAGTTAACACAGTCTAATGCTTAAACTGCTTAGACTACATTGTCGCATTCATTTCCGCTATTAAAGGAAACCCAATACTTCCACTTATGGAATCGATTCATAACAAACAAGTTGAACGATGGGAATTGCTGAGCCAGCATGCTCGCAAGCAAATATCAATACCACCGATATCAGCAAATAGCGGCGGCAATGGACAACACTATAAGCTGTGAGCGCGACGGCAGCGACGACGACGACGACGCAGGCGATGGCTATAGCTTAGGGTAGGAATAAGTTAGGGTAGATTAATGAGTTCAAAAAGAGACTCAATAAATGACACAAGTGTCAAAAACTATTTTGCACAAGATTTTTTTTTTTTTTTTTCAAAACCCCACCGATTTTGAAACTTGTCATTTTATTGGATAGTGGGTAAGACTCAAACCTCGTGCTAAAAATATTTCGTCAAAATGCGTGTCTTTGTTAATGTTACTGGAGGTTGAACTTTTGATAATTTTCTGAACATGATAATATTGAAAAATTATTTTCTCATAAACTACTGCAGATAAATCAATGATTTTTTTTTTACTTACAGATAATTGTTTTTACTATATTATAAGTAATTTTAGGCGATCTTATTGTTTAAATAATTATACTTAAAATAATTTTTTTTTTAAACAAATACATTTTTTTTTTCGTTCTACACGCTCAAAAAAATTTCAAAGTATGACAAATAACGCGTAAATTAGTCACCTTTAATAATCAAAAAAAAAATTGTTTGTCCATTTATACCATTCCAAAGATATTGCGATTTTTGTCACCCCTTGCGATCAAATTGTTAAAATAATGATATTTTAAAAACATATTTTTTAACAAATATCACTTTTTTTTTGTTCTGCACTCTCACAAAATTGCAAATTTTGTCAAATAACGCGCAACCGGTCAGCATTAATAATAAAAAAAAATTTGTGAAACATACATACTTACATATGTACATACATGCATACGGTGACCATCCGTTCTGTTTTTAAGGAGCTTGTTCTGCGTATTTTTTTTTCTAAGGAAAATAACAGAAATGTTCTGTTTTTAAGCAAATGTTCTGTTTTTGTTCTGCTTTTTTGTGCCGGCAGCAATTGTAATGAGTATCTCTGTAAAGTTAGTTTGCTCAATAATTTCAAAACTTTATGAAAAATTTAAAATCTTTCAAAATATTTTCAAGTGCTTCAGCGAAATCAAAAATTGAGTACGTTAAAATACAAAAACGTACCAAATTTGGAAGTATTTTTATTTCGCACCAAAAATAGTACATTTCGGCCAAAACGGCAACCGTGGTTATGGTAGGTTTTAAATTAACAAGGAAATGTCTCTCACCATCAAGAAATACCATTCACAAAAAGGAAAAATATACTTAAAAAATGAATTTCAATTGATGCACTTTGGTTGAAATTATTTGAGACTGCAATTTCAATGTTTCTAAGACGTTGGCAACATTTTTTTATTGCAAAGACATGATTACGCCATGAAAAACACTTTTTTTATTCCAAATAATGAGAGTGTAACCCCAAATAGTATATAGCCGGGTAGCGAAATATTCACGTAAAGACAATACCAAGCCTTAAGTAAAAAGAGTTCTGTTTTTTGAAAAAAAATTTATGGTCCCGTATACATGCATAAATATATGCAAAAGTAATTCGATGTAACTAAAGCATTTAAAACAACAAAGCAACCATGTCTCCATGGCAAGGACTGAAACCGAAACCGTAACCGAATAAAACCGTTTCATTTTTCAAAACCGACCGTAACCGTTATTTTGATCTGAAAAAGAACGAAATCGAAACCGTTTCAAAAGCCGGAACCGGTTCCAAATGGTTTTGAATTTTTTTATGCCTTTTTTATTTTTATGGGAACATATTTTCTTTTACCAAAGGGTACACTGGAAAGCTTCATGGAAGATTGTCGAGCAATGTTACAAAAGACACGTTTTGACCACAGTATCAAATTCCTAAGTGGAAATTTATCTACATATGTATAGCTGAATGATGGCATCGAAAAAAATTTACGAGATCCTAGAAAAATGTGTTTAGTAACCCGTATCATATATTTTGACGATTCATTTCATTTAGTTTCCATTCTAATATTTTTCCATTAGAAAAAGTAGTAATTTTTTTAAAATTATATTGCAGAAATTTCATCCATACATAGCGTTAATAATATTTATTTCAATGCACAGCAGCCGGCTGGGTATTGGACCAAACCAACTTTTTTAAGTTATTCGAAGTTAGACTCCAAAACTAACTTACGGGCTTTCGAAGTTCGAAGTTAGACCCTTCGAAAATTTGGTTTTCTAATTGTTTTGTTTAAGAAATTAAAAAATACACTTTCAAATAAAAAGAAAGTGCACCAATCAAGTAAGAGGAGCAAGAAGGCCACACCCACATTTATCCTTTTTCAATTTTTTCACATTCTGCTAAATGTAGATATGTATGCATGTTATAATCACGGTTGCCGTTTTGGCCGTATTGTACCATTTTTGGTACGCATTTTTTCTCCGGGTACGTTGGTACGCAACTTCCAAATTTGGTACATTTTTGCCATTTTAACTTCAACGCAACTCCAATGACACTGCTACAAATATCAAAACTACATTTGAATGACTACAAAAAAATTATTTAGTCATGATGTTGTGTCTCTTTCCCTCTCCTTCTTTACTGGCAGTAGAAGTGAAGTGGTACCACTTGAATCATCATGTGTACATATTCTAAAACCCGTTTCTGTGTTAAATTATGGCAACAGATGAACTGCTTAAAATTGTTTTAATAAATATTATATTAAGGGGATTCATCAACCTTTATAAACACCTTATAAAGCGTGTAAACGTATAAATTTATCAAGCGTGTAAATGAACTGTCAAACTTCCGCGTCGACTTTGGTGTGTAAAAGAGGGTGCAGTGAAATAACGCCCGCCGACAAAAGGAAATTACGCCCGCAGGCGTTATTTCCTCTTCAAAAGAGAAATAACGCCCGCGAATAAAAGGAAATAGCGCCCGCTTTCAAAAGTAAATAGCCCCGTGTGGAAATTTAAATTTTCATTTTTTATTTTGATAAAAATTTAAAATATTTAGTCTTATTAATTTAACATTAATTGGAAAAAATTTAATTTTTTTTTTCATAAAGAAGTCGCGCGATTTTTAATTCCAAATTTTCATTTTTTATTTTAATAAAAATTTAAAATATTTAGCCTTATTAATTTATCATTTACTCAAAACTGAGTTAAAAATACTGGGTCTATTAAAAAAAAGCGAATCGCGCGATTTTTAATTCCAAATTTTTATTTTTTTATAATAAAGGAATGGAAAGATTTAATAATTTTTATTATTTTTAAAATTCCGCACGGCATTATCTCCCGCGGGCGTTATTTCACTGCCCCATAAAAGAGTTCGTAAATTTATCCAATACAATGACGCCGTTTGACAATTTTTTTTTAATGCATTCAATGCACACTGTACAAAAATAGAAGAATATGCTGAAAACGGGTCGAAAATTACCTTTTTAATGAGAATTTCGAAGTAAAATGTTTTTGTTTGACATTAAGTACACATAAATTTATCTAGAGCGTGTATCTAACTTAGCTGATAAATGTATAAATTTACGCATTTCGTAAACTTATAAGGTTCGATGAATCCCCCTATTAGTTGGTTAGCAAATTATTTTGGTACGTTTTTTTCTGTGTGGTACCAATTTTACCAAAATTTTAGGCAAACGCCAACCGTGGTTATAATTGAAAATAACTTGATAACAACGACCAATGTAGAACACTATTGTTCAGCGCACCACCCAACGGTCTATTAGAGCGCAAAGGGTGACAAAAAATAAGATATCTGTGGAATGGTATGAAAGGACAAACATTTAAGTAGTAGAACGAAAAAAAAAAATTATTTGTTAAAAAAAATGATTTAAAGTATAATTGTTTAACCAATAACATCGCATAAAATTATTTATAACATAGTAAAAACAATTATCTGTAAGTAAAAAAAAAAAAATTCATCGATTTATCTGCAGTAGTTTATGAGAAAATAATTTTTCAATATTATCATGATCAGAAAATTATCAAAAGCTCAACCTCCAATAACATTAACAAAGACACGAGTTTTGACGAAATATTTTTAGCACGAGATTTGAGTCTGGCCCACTATCCAATGAAACCATAGTTTTCAAAATCGTCGATAAAGTGATTTTATCTGTGCACACATATATATATACTAGAATTATACCAGTTGTAAAATACCAGTCACATACTAGTTAAACCTGGAATAGTATGATTTCCATTAAATGAACTAGTTCCCATACTAGTCCAAAAAGGACTAGTAAGAAGTATACTAGTTCCATACTAGTCCAAAAGCTTTGAACCTCGACTAGTATGATTTCAACCAGAATTTTCATGATTCACCCTTTCATGTTTATTGTTAAGGAAGCGCGACTATTTGTATTTACCCTATCACGAAAAAGCATCTATGAATTATAAGAGAAAAAAGAAGCAAACGAAACGAATGAATTTTGTATTTTTTAACTGGTATGATTTCATCCAGAAAATTCTAGTCGAATACTAGAATGGAATGGATATTTCCTGACCAGTATGACTTCAGCCAGAAAATTCTAGTTGTATACTAGTATGAGTGGATATTTCCTGACTAGTATGATTCAGCCAGAAAATTCTACTTGTATACTAGTATAAAATGGATATTTCCTGACTAGTGTGAATTCAGCCAGACAATTCTAGTTTTTTACTAGTATGAGATGGATATTTCCCGACTAGTATGAATTCAGCCAGAAAATTCTAGTAGTATACTAGTATGAAATTGATATATCCTGACGAGTATGAATTCAGCTAGAAAATTCTAATTGTACACTAGTATGAGATGGATATTTCCGTACTAGTATGAATTCAGCCAGAAAATTCTAGTTGTATACTAGTATGAGATGGATATTTCCTGACTAGTATGAAATCAGCCAGAAAATTCTAGTTGTATACTAGTATGAAATGGATATTTCCTGACTAGTACGAATTCAGCCAGAAAATTCTAGTTGTATACTAGTATGAGAAGGATATTTCCTGACTAGTATGAATTCAGCCAGAAAATTCTAGTGGTATACTAGTATTTTTATAACTGGTTTGAGGTTTCGCTGTAGAGTAGATTTAAATTACTTGTTTGAAGTGGCTTTATAGCTTCAGCTAAATTAGAAAAGTTATATTTTATATAAATAAGTTGCTAACTTAAATTGGGACCTTTGAATAATTCTTGCATATCTTTCACAGATTGTGAATCCTCTGCATCCAACGTACTAGCCATCCGTTCTATTTTTTGGTAGTTTTCTGCATAATAAACTGCGGCCTGTACATTCCCGTAGCCAGACCTATCCATCTGTTTGCAAAAACAAATCATTAAACGAATAATTAGTTAAAATTATTTGTATAATATATTTTTTTATAATTATTTTTTTTTTATTTAATATAATTGTTATATTTCTCAAAAAACACATTTTCATACAATCCCGAAAATTGCCTCACAATACCGTCGGTATTTACAGCAATAGACTACAAGTCAAAAGCAACAAAGGGGTTATAAATAAAATATATAAGAAATTTCAATTTTCAATTAATGCAAGAAACATACAAAAAATATTGTTAAGAATAGATACTTAGTACAATGGCATTTTACGATTTTTGTTATCATTAAATTTTCTGAGAATCATATCGATATCTATTGCACGTGTGCGATGTCTTTCAAAAGCTAAGTACACGAGATCAGCCATGCGGGCATGGGTCATGGACAGGCGTTGCGGCCTATTAATTCCGTTCAATGCCGAAAACGTTGATTCGCAAGTTGCTGTACTGCACCCAAATGTACAAATCTAAAGTGGCTTCGGCTGCTTTAAGTAGTCGTCTTTCTAAAGGCGACGTGGATGTGGTCCTCATCCAAGAACCCTGGGTCAATAGCTCGAGAATCTGCGGATTGGGGACTAAGGGCTTCAAGCTCATTCGAGCCAGCGAGGAGAGCAAAGTCAGAACGTGTATTTTGGTCAAGTCTGAGTTGAACTCCTTTCTCCTACCTAACTACACCAATGGTGATATTACCGCTATCAGTCTAACGGTCGACAGCACCCGCCTGACGGTGGCGTCGGTCTATATGCCCTACGACGCCGAAGAACCCCCACCACAAACGGAGGTGAAAGACCTGGTGTCAAATTTCTGCACAGGTAATCTTATTATTGGAGCGGACGCTAATGCTCACCATGTCCAATGGGGGAGCTCCGATATCAATGCCAGGGGCGAGTCTCTGTTTGATTACCTCTTAACAACTAACCTGGTAATTTGCAACGTGGGTAATGAGCCTACTTTTATCACTAAGACCCGCAGGGAGGTCATAGACCTCACTATCTGTAGTGAAGGCGCTTATGAGTGGGTCAAAAAATGGCGGGTTCTGGAAGAACATTCATTCTCCGACCACCGTTACATAGAAATGGTTCTAGACTTTATTGTAGAACAACCTATCATGAAGCGCAATCCACGTAACACTAATTGGCAGCTACACAATGAAATATTAGACAAAGACCTCCCAGTACTGCCCTCACAAGCCCCCTCATCAGTAGAGGAGGTGGAGGATCTTGTTACTACATTTACATCGGCGCTCTCAAATGCTCTAGGACAGGCTTGTCCAGTGCCAAAACCTCGCGGTAAACACAGGCCACATTGGTGGTCCTACGATTTGGACTCGCTCCGAATATCATGCCGGAAACAATTTAACAAGGCCAAGAGCTTCGGCTCTGAGCCTCATTGGCACGAATATAAAGCTAAACTAAGGGCCTACAAAAAAGCTCTGAGACAGGCGAAGAGAACCTCGTGGAGAAATTTCTGCACTGGCGTCGAAAAGGTCGACGACACAGCGAGACTTAGACGAGTCCTCTCGAAAAGTCAAACAACCATCAGCTATTTGCGAAAGCCTGACGGATCCTGGACCAGCACGGAAGAGGAAACCCTTGAGCTGCTCTTGAATACACATTTTCCGGGGAATCTGCATGATGCACCACTAGCATCTGCAACAAACCTGGCAGTAAATATACCCATCACTGAGGAAAGGGTAAGGTGGGCAGTTAAGAGCTTTGAACCGTATAAGGCTGCCGGGCCGGACGGGATTATCCCCGCGCAACTTATAAACACGTTGGAGACATCAGCTAAATGGCTGGTATTTCTCTTCACAGCCTGCCTGGCTCTCAACCACATTCCGGGCTCCTGGAGAAGCGCCACGGTAGTGTTTATCCCTAAGGCTGGGAAGGCATCCCACTACGAGCCAAAATATTACAGACCGATCAGTCTCTCGTCCTTTGTACTCAAAACCTTTGAGAGGATACTAAGCGACTACCTTTCAACGACTATTGATAGCAACCTGATCTCTAGCTATCAGCATGCATACACCAAGAGTAAATCAACAGAAACTGCTCTGCACAGCCTAGTATCTGTCATTGAGAAATCGCTGTGTGAAAAGGACTACTGTCTCGTGGCCTTCTTAGACATTGAGGGGGCTTTCAACAATATAAGCCCGGAGGCGATCAACTCCGCTCTAACTAATCTGGGCGTAGATAGACCTCTAACTGGTTTAATTGACCAACTTCTAAGAGGAAGGAAAATAGCTTCTTCACTTGGTACGGTCGAGTTATCACGCTATGTCACAAGGGGAACGCCCCAGGGTGGTGTTCTTTCTCCGCTTTTATGGAACCTCACAGTCAACTCGTTGCTACGTGACACAAGCTGGGGGGGCGGGAAGATAGTGGCATACGCAGACGATTTAGCTATTGCATTCAGAGGCAAGTTCCCACAAACTCTGTGTGACCTGATGCAAGTAGCACTGCGAGAGGTTTCGAGGTGGTCCTCTCGCTGCGGACTTAGTATCAACCCGGGGAAAGTGGAACTTGTCCTCTTCACCAACCGGTACAAAATACCGCCACTAAGCCTACCAGAACTAGATGGCACGCGCCTGGTCTTGTCGGATAAGGCCAAGTTTCTAGGCATAGTTCTGGACAGGAAATTGAATTGGAAGGAGAATGTTCTTCAGCGCCAGAAGAAAGCTTGCATCGCTCTTTACACATGCAAAAGAGCCATTGGCAAAAATGGGGGCTCAGCCCTAGAGTATGCAGTTGGATCTACACGGCCATCATTCGCCCAATCATGCTGTATGGAGTCGTCGTATGGTGGCCGGCACTGAGCAAGACAACATACCTGAATCTGTTGCGGAAAGTCCATAGATCCAATATGATCTGTATAAGCGGTGCGCTAAGGACAACGCCCAACGAAGCCCTCCAGGCCATTCTGGGCATTTTGCCACTTGATCTGGAAGGGTTTCGGTCAGCGGCGGCATCAGCTCTGCGCCTAAGAGAAACCTCCAGATGTGGTGTGGGTACTATTGGACACTCCAGTATTCTGGAATCTTACAGCTTTCTCCCTCTAAGCACAGATCGTTGTGCGACCACTACAGTCGGGGATAGCTGTTTCAAAATAAACATTCCCAGCAGAGAAGACTGCGAGAGGACGGATTGGTGTCCCGAAACAAATGGTGGCACTTCCATATACACCGACGGCTCGAAGTTGGACGGCAGAGTTGGAGGAGGGGTTTATTCAAGGGATTTGGACCTTGAGCTCTCCTTCAGACTACCTGATCATTGTAGCGTCTTCCAGGCGGAAGTCTCGGCAATCCGGGACGCCGCGGTCTGGTTTAGCAAACGTGTTATCGGAGAAGATATCACTATTTTCAGCGATAGCCAAGCGGCAATCAAATCCCTTGGCTCATACACGTCCAACTCTGAACTGACGCTCAGCTGTCGTCGATCTCTTCAGGAGATGGCCCAACAGAACCGCGTAAACCTCATATGGGTCCCGGGACATAGGGACATTGAGGGAAACTGTAAGGCAGACGAGCTTGCCAGGCAGGGCACGACCAAGCAGGTTCTTCGGGATAAAGAGCGCTTAGGTATGCCGTTTGCCACATGCAAACTAATGCTGAAGGAGCACACACTCCGTCAAGCCAACGAAAGATGGCTGCAATCCCCAGGGTGTCGGATATCGAAACAAACCTGGCCAAAATGGGATCTTAAAAGGTCTAGACGCATTTATGCCCTAACTAGGAGGGAAATCTGCATATTGATAGGGGTATTAACCGGTCACTGCCTCATTGGTAGGCATGCAGAAAGGCTAAGTGTGCCCTACCGACGATGCTGCAGGAGTTGCAAAGATGATGAGGAGGAGGAAACGGTGGAGCACCTCATCTGCAACTGTCCGGCTTTAAGCGGCGCGAGAACGCGCTTTTTGGGAGTTCCGTTCCTAGTTAGCCTAAGCCAGATCGCGGAACTGGACATAAAGGACTTGATGGGCTTCATAAAGTCATCTAAGTGGTTCGAGGAGGAGTAACGGTGTCGGTTTAGGAGTGTCAGTCCCGGGATTCTGCTATGTGGTAAATCCCAACAACTCAGGGATTTTTCATATGGCTGGGTCCCGGGGCTGACTTTCCTTGTGTTGGTGGTATCACAACGGGCCTTTCAAAACTGGCCTAAGTGTGCCTCTGCGGCAGCCACTTGAACCTACCTACCCAAATGTCTCAACAGCTGCTATCAGCTCGAACGTGTCACTGAAAGCTTCACGAAATCTGAAAAGTACCTCCAACTTTGTTCCATCGTCAGCCTGTTCCTTTCGACTCTTGAAAAAGTTTTTCACGACTGTCAGTTCTTCTTCGCTGGGAACTTTCAAACCTGTAAAGATGTAAATTTATAAGTGTTAGTAAAATGGAAGGGACAAGTTTTGTGTTGATGGTAAATGTTTCGAATTACCTAGATCTCTAAAGATATTCAAATCATCCGTTTTGAATTCGCTAATGTTGGAAATCGCAGTAACTATCTCTTGATTCTCTGAGAAGCGTCGCTTGATTTCGTTTATTATAATATCAAAGCATTCATTGTAAATTCCTTTCAGCTTCTTATTTGACTCTTTTGGGTTCTCATAATTTGCGCGATTCGCAGAGTATGAAGGTAATCTGGTCTCAGTTATGTAGCTTGGATGCTCAGTTGTTTTAATTTTTCGTTTGGACACTGTTTCGTTCATGGGTTCAGCAATGGGTAGGAGCTTATACGCATCTTCCAAAATTAATTCAAATTCGTTCCGGCTTGATCTCATAACTTGAAGTTGTTGAAGAACTGACTCTATGACGTCTAGTCCGTCTTTCAAGCTCGCTGTTCGTGACTACATTGCAGCGTCCGCTGGATGTAAAATCCCCAGAAACTTTTTAGCAAAAATTAAACAAAATCGAAATTCTTCCGTTTTTATGACTGTTTTGATTCCAATACTTTTAGCTCTTTCTTCTCCATTGAACAATTTATACTGGGTAACTACTCGATTTATTTCAGGGTAATTAGATGACACAACCTGTGTAATTGCAAAGTGACCGGACCATCGTTGCGGTAGCAATCGCACCATGGTTTTTCTTTCATATAAAGAAGAAATTTTGGGATGGTGAAAAAATTCATGTAACATCTCACACATATTGAAAAAGTTCCTCAGCGAATCATTGTCAGACACCGCTTTTACAACAACGAGAAGGAGACGATGGTTGAAGCAGTGTATGTAAGGAATTTTACGATTTAGGTGTTGTTCCAGGAGACCCGAAACACCTCCCCTTTTACCACTCATCACATTAGCTCCATCATAGCATTGGCTCAAAAGACACGACAAATCGATACTTAGTTGTAATAATATCGAAACACCCCAGCGGTCCAATTGAAAATGTGTCATCGATCAAAATCTTGTTATTGTTGTTGTCCAAAGTTATTGAAAATATGTTCTTTTTGGAACATATTGACAAAACAATATCAGTTAAAGTCTTGGGAGATGCCGCAAAAACTTTCGATGTAATAAGACTGTTGGTTGTTTTGCTAAAATCTTACCTTACAACAGTTATAGAAACAGTTACAAAAACGTGAAAGCTTGTAAAATTGCAATTTTAAGAGAACTGAAATAAGTCCCAAAGAAAATGAAATAAATCCCAATGGTAAAAAATAATAAATTGTAGTTTTAAGAGAAATTAAATAAGTCCCAACAAATATGAACAACGAAATCCCATTGGGAGCTATTTCATTTCGGAGTTATTTCATTATGTAATAAGTCCCAATTTGTATGGAAAATATTTGGGACTTATTTAATTTTTTTTTATGGGACTTATTTCATTTGGATTTATTTCGTGGTACCTAGAACTGCCACTTTTAAAAATCAAAATCAAATATAGCTATTCAATTTCCGTTTTTTACTATGGAATCGAAAAAATTACAGTTCTTTGGTTTTTAAATGGGTGGGTAAAAATTACCGTTTTTCACCGTGGATTCAAAAAATGTACCGCTCTTTTTTTTAAATAACCCCTGGTAGTCATATATTTAATACTCCTATATTGGCAGTAAAAGCTAGTACCGTTCGAAAACATCACAGTACAGATATATTAATTTTGAGCGAGGCAGGCATATATTTTTGTTTACAAAAATAATTCAAAAAATCATGAGCGTTTCAAAAAAAAAAAACAGTAACGCGACATAAATTAAAATTTAATTTTTTATAAATTTTAAAAGGAAAAAAGGAACTATAAAAAGTGCCTGGGATCTTATACGGCTGATACATTAGCGCAAATTCCGAATTAACTGCGCTTTTGGGAGTTAACTTGAGCATAATCTTCATTATAAACTCCCAAAAATTAAGAAGATTTGAGCAGTTTTAAAAAATTTGCACTGGCAACACTCTGTACATAAATAGACAACAACACCAAGAAACACTAGGAAATTAAGGGTATCTGACAGATAGGCGTCGCGCTGGTTTCTAAGATCCGACTTTCGACAACTAGATGTCGCTGAGGTAGGTAAGAATATGGTGCAATAACAACCAAAGTAGTAATTCTCAATGCTGTTAGTCTCAATTTTTGTGTGTATCAGGGTAAAATTTGGATCTGATTAAAGAAGATTTATTGGAGGTAATCTCCGTGTGTGTATCCATAGCAATCAGATCCAAATTTTACGCTGATACACACAAAATTGAAGATTAACAATCAGCGCACTAGATGGCTTTGGTTATAGTACTTGCGGTTTAAAATAGATGTCGCTATTTTTTTGTGACATCTAGTGTCCAGTAGCGGCGAACTCGTAATTTTGGTAGTGGTCGTTGCGATGTTTGTTTATTTATCGATGACAGTAGCGGTCAAATAGTTATGATATCTGCTCAAATCTTCTTAATTTTTGGGAGTTTATAATGAAGATTATGCTCAAGTTAACTCCCAAAAGCGGAGATAATTCGGAATTTGCGCTAATGTATCAGCCGTATATGGGTGTTTCCCAGCGTAAATTTCAATTTTGTATGGAAAACAAATGCCTATATTGGAAACTTTTCGCTTAAGTTAAGTTAGGTTAACTATATTGATTGGGCTCTAAGACGAAAAACTATAGATACCTTACCATTATACTTGTGACAACACGCCTCAACATATTTAAAACAAATTTTAATTTGGTTTCAATACAGTGGGCCCCTATCAATGAAATCCGCTACTTTATTGCTTTGACAATTTTTTCAATTTTTTCCTTTATGAATATACACGTACACAATACATTAACAAAAAAGGGTACTAGCTTGCCTCGAATTGATTTCGAAATTATTACACATTGTATAGTTTTCACTGAATGTTTGGGTAGGGGCACTCACCACTGCTGCACTGATTGTTTTTTTTTCTTTTTAAATAAAACTCGATTTAGTTTTTAGTTTTAATAATTTAATATTTAATTTAATAAATTTTCTTTAGTTCACAAATCTTTCTTTTAATCACTTTACTTTTAGGTGGGAAGGTAGGTAATCAACCGCGCGCTCAACGACAACTAACTAAGCGGCCATCGATGACCGCCCGCTAAGCTGTGCCGTGAGCATACATATGTACATGTATATAAAAAAGGGTAAGTAAAAAAGGTAAGTATGTAAATATACAGAAGCGGTAGTTTTCCAATTTAATTTTACATTAGGATGAGTCGAATTCAAAGGTAAGTTTAATATAGGGTGAGTATGGATGTAAATGGTAAGTATAATAGAAGGTAAGTATTTAAAAGTAAAGGTAAGTATATATGATCGTATTTAACAAGGTAAGTATAATTTCGATTTTAAGTAGCAATTCAATTCAATAAATTCAAGTGGGTACAACTTCAACAATTTTAAAATTCATTTTAGTAGGTAAGTTTTAAAGTGTATAGTTAATCAAAATGAATGAGGTCTTCATCCATGTCTTCAACATGGCGGCCGGCCTGCGGAGTTGATGCATTCAACAGCTCTTGCAGTTTTTGCAGCGTAGCCTTAGCTTTGTTAACTAAATTCCGTAGATTACGTTGACCACTACGGCTCTGCAAACGAGCTGGCCGTTCAATTACACGATGTCGCGTTCTACGTTGTTCGTCACGCCTCTGACGTACGGGTGGCGGAGGCGTCAAATGTCGGTTGCGTGTCGATGTTGGAGCAGACGGACGGTGCAACAACGTATGATGCGCTCGGCCGCAGTGCCGGCAGCTGCCGGCGGAATTGCACTCGCCTGTGGTATGCGACGTTGCCAAACAGTTGACGCAGTAGCGATGGGCGCGTGCGGACTCATATCGCTCTGCCGGAGTCATTATTAGAAACGCGTGGCATTGGCGCAAAGCGTGCTGGCGGCAACATAGGCGGCATTTTCCCAGTTCCATGATTATCTGTGGAGAAAGAATGTTAGAGAGAGAAAAAAGACAAAGAAATCAGCATTATGGTAAATTGAGGTCGATATGAGGATAAAATAATTCTGACTGGGAAGAGAAATGCAAGAGAATTAGGAGGGGGTCAATAAACAGATTTTGGTGATGTTCCGCGTTATTACTCCATTTTGAGTACGAATATCGAGGACGCGAACATTTCCATCGGGTCCAGCATGCAGCTTTGAAATACGTCCCAGACGCCACTCATTGGGTGGCAGCAGGTCATCTTTAACAACGACTAGGTCGCCTTTTTTCAGGTTTGTTTGAGGAGTTTTCCATTTTTGTCGTTTGTGAAGTTGCTGAAGATATTCATTCTTCCAACGGTTGCTGAATTGATGGTGTAAAACTTTGAGTAACTGCCATTTTCGAGTCGGGTTTAGATTTTCTGCATTTGGTTCCGGCAGGGACATTAGGGGGGCACCACGTAGAAAATGTCCTGGTGTTAAGGCGAGTAGGTCCGTAGGGTCCTCAGATATAGGAGAAATAGGCCTGGAGTTGAGGACTCCTTCAATGCGAACAATGAGGGTCGTGAACTCTTCAAAGGAGAACTTTTGATTACCGGCTACTTTTGTTAAATGGGTTTTAAAACTTTTAACTGCTGCTTCCCAGAGGCCACCCATGTGAGGAGCATAGGGTGGTATGAATTGCCAAGAAAGGCCTTGAGGAGCATATTTTTCGGCGATGTCTTTACCTGCTTCTTGGAGGAAAAGTGGGATTTCTTTTTGCATCGCTCTCTGAGCGCCGACAAAGTTCTTTCCATTGTCGGACATGATTTTGTGTGGCATTCCGCGGCGACCAACGAAACGCGCAAAGGCTGCTCTAAACGCTTCGGTGGTCAAGCTCGAACAGACTTCGAGATGTATGGCTTTCGTTGAAAAACAAACAAAGACGCAGACATAGGCTTTGGAGTAGGAGGCTCGTCGTAGAGTAGAGGTTTTGACGAGGAATGGGCCAGCAAAATCGACTCCTGTCGTGTGGAACGGGACAGTATACGTTGACCTTTCAGCTGGTAGTGCGGCCATAATCTGGGAATTCATCTTCTGCTTGTGGATCGTGCACGTCTTGCAGTGGAAAATGCAGGACTTTATCTTCTGCTTCAAGCGCGGAATATAATATTCTTGCTGTACCATTCGAAGCATGAGTTGCTTTTCAGCATGGAACAGACGATTATGGGTAAACTCGAGGAAGAGAGTACAAAATTTTGAGGCTTCGGGAATGATAATCGGATGTCGTTCATTATAGCTGAGTGCCGCGTAACTTAGACGCCCATTCACGCGCAATATTTCCTTCTTGTCTAACATCGGGTTTAATGACAGGAGCGGGCTCTTCTTGCTTATCTGCTTAGAGGCTTTTAATAATGATATTGTGTCCGCATAGTACATTTGTTGGGTTACGATAATAAGGCGTTCCTTTGCATAGTTAATCTCTTCTGGGGAGAGAGAAGGGGTTGAAGGGATTTGTCGTTTCTTCGCTTTGTGGATGAAACGATACACATATGCAATTACGCGAAGGGCTCTGGCGAAGGAGGAGAAACGTTCCAATGGATCCAGGATATCCACCGTATGGAATGCTTCAATTCGCTTTTCTTCTGGTGGACTGATGATTGGGGGTGCTGTTTTGGGCCATGATGTGGGAGATCGAGATAGCCACTCGGGGCCTTTCCACCACAGCGAAGATTCCGCTAAGTCTTGGGGTTTACATCCACGGGTACCAAGATCTGCGGGGTTGTCCCTACTTGACACATGACGCCACGTAGCGTTGCTAACATTTTTCAGAATTTCGGAGGTCCGATTCGCTACGTAAGTCTTCCATGTGTGGGGTGGTTTTTCTAACCATGCTAGCACGATTGAGGAGTCTGACCAGAGGAACAGCTCGTGCGACGGCAAATTTAAATGAGAGCATATCTGTTTAACTAGTTTGGAGAGTAGTACTGCTCCGCACAGCTCTAGACGAGGAAGGCTGACTGTCTTTAAAGGGGCTACTTTGCTTTTTGCAACTAACAGATGGGTTGTATAAGTGTTGTCAGTGGACTGTACTCTAAGATACACGCAAGCGCAGAAGGCTTTTTCTGAGGCATCGGAGAATCCGTGCATTTGGAAAGGTTTATCAGGAGAGAAGTCGACCCATCGAGGGATTTTTATGTTGCTTATAGCAGAAAGATTCTCCCTAAAGACGTTCCATTTATGGAAGGAAAGGGGTTTGACGTGTTCGTCCCAGTCGGTCCCTTCTAACCACAGTTGTTGGAGGAGAGCTTTGGCTAAAATCATTATTGGCGCTAGCCATCCTGCCGGGTCAAACAATTTCGCTATTGCCGACAATATTTGTCGCTTTGTGGTTGAATTAGCGGCTGGTAGAGGATCATAGGAGTAAGAAAAGGAGTCATTAAGAGCATTCCATTTTATACCGAGTGTTTTTGTCGAGCTGACATCATGGAACTTTAGAAAATCTGCGTCAAGGAGGTCAGATTTTGGAATAGACTTCAATATGTCTGGGTGATTGGCCGTTATTTTCTTTAGATGGAAACCGGCTGATTTTAAGACTTCGATAGCTTCATTCATGGAGTTTATTGTGGACTGTAGATCGTATCCGCCAGAGAGGATGTCATCTACATAAGTTTCATGCAGAAGTACATTGTTGGCGGTGGGAAATTCATCTTTGGTGTCTTCAGCTAGCTGATGGAGGGTGCGAATAGCTAGGTATGGAGCACAGTTGACACCAAAGGTAACTGTTTTCAATTTGAAGTCTTCAATAGGTGAGGTTGAAGATCTACGAAAAACTACTCGTTGAAAATCTTGATCATCAGGATGAACGAGTATTTGGCGGTACATCTTTTCGATGTCACCGTTAAAAACGAACTTGTAGAGGCGCCATTGTAGAATAATAAGCATCAAGTCGTTTTGCAGAGTGGGGCCAGTGTGTAACACGTCGTTCAGGGAACTTCCTGAATGCGAGAGTTTAGAGGCATTGAAGACCACTCGAACTTTAGTGGTTTTGCTATCCGGTTTTATAACCGCATGATGGGGTAAATAGAAGGAATAATATTTTCCTTCCTTAATAATTTCAAGGGGGGAAGTGGGCTCCATGTGATTCATGGTTAAATATTCCTCCAGAACTTCGTAATACTTTTCTTTGAGTTCTGGTTTCTTTTCTAGGCTGCGTTCTATACTTATGTATTGTTGCTGAGCAGCGGGTCGTGAGTGGCCGAGGGCTATTTTTTCAGGAAAATTTTGCTTGAACGGGAGTTTAACCATATAGCGACCATCTGCTTGTCTACTGGTGGTCTTTTTGTAAAGCTCTTCGCAAAACGTGTCTTCATCTGTCAGGGGCGTGGTGGAATGAACTTCTTCTTGCTCCCAGAAATTTTTAAGGAGTTCATTAAGGGAGTCATCAGGCTTTTCACGTATGTTAGTAGAAAAGGACGAAATTTGCTCAGTTATTGGTCCACTTAATATCCATCCGAATATAGTGTTTTGAGCTATGAGGCTACCAGCGATGTTGGTTTCGAGACCTTGAAGGAGAATTTGTGGGAGTATGTCACTACCAATCACCATATAAATTCTACCTGGAGCAAAGAAGTTGGGGTCCGCTAATGTAAGCGATGAAAATTTTGTAAGATCCTCTATTGCTACTTTAGAAGAGGGCAGGAAGTGGGTTAATTGCGGAAGAACTATCGCTTGGGTCCGGATTTGGGTCTTTGAATCCGAGGAACAAATTGTTAGAGAACAGATTTTGTTGGAATTTTGCACAACTCGTCCGCCCATACCTAGTATTTGGTAACTTATTTTATTTGTGGGTAAACCGAGTAATTTTTGGATTTTGGAGGAAACGAACGATTTCTGGGAACCCTGGTCTACCAACGCCCGGATTTTGAAGATTTCTCCTCTATGGAGAACCGGAACTATCGCTGTGGGCAACAATGTTCTTTCTTTATTGGCAGAGAAGTGCGAAAGAACTGTGGTTTGATTCGAGGAAGAGGCTTCAGTCCGCGAGTCTTGCGACTGCATTGCCTGTTTAGAGGTAGAAGGTTTTTCATAGACATTGGTATATTGAGGCGGGTCCTTGAAGGGATTTCTTTTTGGAGGTTGTCGAGAAGTGTTGGGGTTAGTTGGCCGAGGTGTTTGGTAGTGTAGCAGGGAGTGGTGCCGCTTTTGGCAATATACGCATTTGAAATTGCTAGCACATTCAGACTCTAGATGGGAAAAGGCCAAACAATTCTTACAATATTTATTGTCAGTTACAAATTTATTCCGTTCTGCCACCGATAATTGCTTGAATTTGACGCAATTCATCATCGAATGGTTGGAATTGCATAACTTGCAGGATACCTGTCGCGCTTGCTCGCTATGATACGAGAGGGACTTGTTTCTGAAACTATTATTATGGGGTGTTGACGCTCGGTTATTGAAGCTCGAGTTTGAGGTCCGAGGTTTGCTCGGTCTATAAGTACCGAGCCGTTCTACAACTTCATATCTGGCCGTGAGGAATTTGTCCATTTCCGACCATAAGGGTAATTCTTTCCTAGACTCAAGAGATTGTTCCCATAGCGCTAGGGTTTCATCGGGAAGCTTAGATGAACATAAGTATATGAGGATAGGGTCCCAATTGCTAGTGGGTACGTTGTTGGAATTTAGGGTTGAGAGACAGTTATTTATTGTAGTCTGAACTTCTTGTATTCTTTCCCCACTTTCATAGAATATAGGCTGAAGAGTAAAAAGGGTTTTGAGTTGATTGTCTACGAGAATTCTACGGTTCTCGTATCTAGACTTAAGGGCCCCCCAAGCTAGTTCAAAATTTTGGTCATTAAGAGGGTATTTTTGTATAATGAGATGCGCTTTTCCACGGGTTTTTTGTCTTAAGTGATATAATTTTTGCACTTGAGAAAGTTTGGGGTGATTTATGTACACTGCCGTGAACATATCTCTGAAGGATGGCCAAGTATCGTATCCTCCGTGGAATACTTCCGTGTCACATGCGGGGACTTTGAGGTAGGGTTCGGAGGTTGCCGGTGCTGCTACTGCCGTTTGTTGAATTTGTATCATCGGACTTGGTTCCAGTATCGCGAGCTGTTCGTTCATTCGGGCCCTTGTGAGCATGTTGTCCTCCATTGCCTTGTCATATCTTTCGGTCAGGGTTGTGAGGGACCGTTCATCCGTGAGATTCAGGTGAGCTGCTTCGTATGACCGTTCTACTGCTGCTATATGCCTGTTGAGTTCCTCCAAATATGTCTGCAGACTGGGTCTTGTGTGGGTTGTCTCATCGATGTTCCACCATTTTTCGCAGAATTTTTCGAGTTTTGTTAACTCGAACAGGGATTTCTTCAAAATCTGCGCCAATTCTTCCTCTTCCGCTTGAGATTTCGACCGGGTTCTAGGTCCTTGTTGAGGTGGTTGGAGATTTGTATTTTTATCAACTTTATCTTCAGCCATTTGTTTTGTGGTCTTTTACAGGAGAGAGAGAAAAAAATATATGTGTCTTAGGAGTACACAGGAATATTTTGTAAATGTGTATAGAGGAGTACACAGAAATATTTTTGAAAACGTGTATAAGAGGTACACAAAATATTTAAGGGGAATGTGTATAATGGAGTACACAAGAGATTCAAAGGAAATGTGTATAAGGAGTACACAAGAATTAATAATAATATTAATAAATATTTATATTTGGGTGAACTATTCGGGTTTTTATTTATTTGAATTTAAATAAATAATTTGCTTCGGTTTTTGTGTGTTTTTCCCACTGTATTTTTGAGACCGTTTTTATGAGCTGCGGCCCACTGTAGCTTTTGCCAGCAGCTGTACTTCTTGTTATGTACCTGTCTCAGCGCATCTGAGTACAAGTAAACCGATATATGCAAAATGCAACTGTTGCTAATGGTTAGTTACTCTACTAAAGAAAATGGATAAGAGAATGAGTGGGAAGAGAGGAAGCAATATTTGGCGCTGGGTGCAGTGCGATGGAGCTTTTGTTGTCGCGTTATAGCGGGGTTCTTATGTGGCTGCGAGGTTTGTGAACTAATAGCGGGACGTATGCGGTAAAAGGGTAAGGTGAAATATGTAAGTAATATATGAGGGTGTATATATATGTATTGGATTTATATGTCTTAGCGGATTAGAGGGGTCGAGTATGTAAGTTTGTGGTTTTTTCAGCATAAATCGAGAACGTAAGAAGTTTCTCGTCTACTGCTTTAAATAACCGCTAAGTTATATAAATCTGAATATAGGGTATGTATGTGAGAGAAGAAAATTTTAACGGAACTTACTTTGTTTCTGGTACCTGACTACCTGTTTTGCTATGGACTGCTGCTGATTTTCTGGTAACGGGGGATGTGTGTTGCGGCTTTCCTGATGATGTTTTTGGGCTGCCTGTACTTCCTCGGTGGAAATTCCTTCAGGTCCCGTTTATTTTATAGGTGGTTTAGCGACCGTTTTTTTTTTCTTTCAGTCACCAAATTTTAATTTTTTCTATTCAGGTCAACAGTATATTGTAAATTTTTCTTTTTTTTTCCCAGGTAAGTTTTCTTTAACCTTTTCCACTTTTACCTTTATTTTTCAAATTTTTGTTCAAAACACAACCTTTTAATCAATTTTTTTCTTTTCAGGTTTTTCTTTACCTTTATTTTTCAAATTTTTGTTCAAAACACAACCTTTTAATCAATTTTTTCCTTTTCAGGTTTTTCTTTACGAATTTTGATATATATATATTTTTTTTTACTGTATATTTTCTGTTTTTCTCACTTTTTATTTGCAGGTATTTTTTCACCTTTCTATTTGCAGCATTTTTTTTGCGGAGCACCCTAATGCCTTTTTTAAATATACCACTTTTTCAAATTTATAATAATTTTTTTTTTTTTTTATATTTTTTTTTTTTATTTTCAGGTTTTTTTTTGGAGCACCCACTTTTAATAATTTCGCTTTTTTTGGTTTTTTAATTTTTATGACTTCTTCTATTTTCAGGTTTTTTTTTTTTTTTGTTCTTCACCTTTCCTTTCAGGCTTTTCGAATCTTTTTTTTCTAACTTTTTTCTTCTTTCACAGTTTTCACTATATTTTCACAGTATTTTATTTATTTAGCACAATTGCCAGTTTTAATATAATTTTTTTTTTTCAACTTTAAAAATTTTTTGTTTGTTTTTTTAGCAACACCCTAGCGAAGTTGGTTGCGCACTGTATTTGCTTAAATTTTTTTTCCTTGCAAATTTTTTCTAAATTTTATTTCGCTGGTTCACTTTGGCACCGAAAGGACCATGTATAGTTTTCACTCTAAGGGGCTGTAGGGGCACTCACCACTGCTGCACTGATTGTTTTTTTTTCTTTTTAAATAAAACTCGATTTAGTTTTTAGTTTTAATAATTTAATATTTAATTTAATAAATTTTCTTTAGTTCACAAATCTTTCTTTTAATCACTTTACTTTTAGGTGGGAAGGTAGGTAATCAACCGCGCGCTCAACGACAACTAACTAAGCGGCCATCGATGACCGCCCGCTAAGCTGTGCCGTGAGCATACATATGTACATGTATATAAAAAAGGGTAAGTAAAAAAGGTAAGTATGTAAATATACAGAAGCGGTAGTTTTCCAATTTAATTTTACATTAGGATGAGTCGAATTCAAAGGTAAGTTTAATATAGGGTGAGTATGGATGTAAATGGTAAGTATAATAGAAGGTAAGTATTTAAAAGTAAAGGTAAGTATATATGATCGTATTTAACAAGGTAAGTATAATTTCGATTTTAAGTAGCAATTCAATTCAATAAATTCAAGTGGGTACAACTTCAACAATTTTAAAATTCATTTTAGTAGGTAAGTTTTAAAGTGTATAGTTAATCAAAATGAATGAGGTCTTCATCCATGTCTTCAACACACATTGAGAAGATACATACGTTGCTGCCAATATAGAAGTATTACATATATGCTGGTAGTGAATCCACTGTGAAAAACGATATAAAATGGGGCTTAATGACATATTTTTGTTAGCTTTTTTTGATGAATGTTTGGCGCATGCTAGGCGGCCGCCGTGGTGTAGCGGTTAAGTGTTCGGCCTTCTACACCAAGTCGTGGCGGTTCGATGCCCGGCAAAAGTAACATCAAAAATTATTTAGAAAAAGAATTTTTCTAAACGGGGTCGCCCCTCGGCAGTAGTTTGGCAAACTCTCCGGGTGTATTTCTGCCATGAGAAGCTTCTCAGCAAAAAATTCATTTGCTTTACAAGTGCCGTTCGGAGTCGGCAAAAAACTGTAGGTCCTGTCGACTTGTAGGAAAACTCAAAAGCAACACACCACAAGTAGGAAGAGAAGCTCGGCTAAAAATCTCGTTAGAGGTTATGATAACCTGTTGGTATATCGCCGCCATTAGTTTTTTTTTTTTTTTTTGGTGCATGCTTGTGCAGTTTGGGAACATTTGTCACGGGCAAAGAATTTAATATGCAAAATTTTGAGTGATTTTATGCCAAAATATTTTCAAACATCGGTTTTTTCTTGTACTTACTCTCTGTACGGCAAAGAATTCGATCATTTAATATGCAAAATTTTGAGTGATTTTTATACCAAAATATTTTCAAATATCGGCTTTTTCTTGTACTTACTCTCTGTACGGGCAAAGAAGGGAACCATTTTTAGCTTTCGACAAGTGTTCGGAAGCGCAAAAGTAAAAGGCGCTTTACAAATTTAAATATTTAACACGACATATGCAAAAATATGCGCTAACAAATGTAGCTTAAACTCTTTCTTTGTATGTAAATCGCATTCGTATTCAAGCTATTACATCACAGCTTGTAACACAAAAAAATATGCATTTGCATAGTTTTGGTTGTCCTGGATATATATCATATAATATTACTAGTTCCTGACAAAAATAGCACGCTCACAATGTGACAGAAGATGCACCGAACTAAAATGTTTACTACCGCACATAGCAGACAAAAGCAATTTCGTTTATAATATATTTTATTGAAAATTTATAGTAGTTATGAACCGATTTAGCTCATTTTAGACAGAAACTAGCATTATCATATCCTTATCTTGCCACTTATTACCCGAGGTAGAGCGTCCGACTTTTTTGAAAAACTTACCCAATAAATGTTAGAAGAAGCAAGATGAACAATAAAGTCATTTCTATCTTTCAATTTTCAAATGTCAAATGTAAGTAACCGAAATAACTCTTGCTATTTTCGCTTCTTACCGGTTGCGAAGATGAACCATAATCCAAATATGGAGAGTTTCACTCTCTAAAACTTTGTCAAGGACATAAAAACCTACAAAGCGAAATATTTGTGAAAACCAACTGTTTTGACCTTTGACCCTGATTTTTCTATTTTTTAGGCTGAGGACTTTTCAGGTTTTATTTGTAATAATGTTCCCAGTATCCCAGTATATGAAAATTGTTGCACTCTGACTTGGGTTTTTTTTTTTATCTAATTTGTTTGTGTAGAATGTTTCATACAAAAACACTTAATATCAGAAAAGAAAAAAATTTAAAAAAATAGATGTGCAAAAAATTTGTAATGGTTTTTTGCTTTGATTATAAGAAGATACTTCAGACTATAACATTTAAGAAGCGAAAAAAAAAAAACAAAAATGTTTCTATATCTCTTAATTAAGGTATTCTCTTTAATGTTGCATCAAAAAGATCTTGAAATCAAAAAGTCGGTTTTGTAGTTAGTAAAATAACGTCCCCAACAGATATAAGTAACGACTAGCAGATGCCCGCGACTTCGTCTGCGGAACTTACCTCATTTCAGTGGTTATATGTTGTGGATTACAAATTGTCAAAATTTGGTAAAAAATCTGTTGAGTAGTTTTTGAGCCAATTCGTTACAAAAAAACGCCCTACATCTTTATATATATAGATACGGCAAAATGAGGAGACTTTCCATGTCATTCAATATCTCGACTCGAGCGCCACCTATCGGGTTAATTTTTTGCAAAAAAGTTGTTGATTATATATCAAACATATTTGCCAAATATGAACTAAATCTGACCATAAATACGGATTTTGTAGATATAACGACTCCTGCGCCATCTAGCGTGAAAAAAAATATAAAAATTGTTGGTACGACGTATCCAAGGAATAAACTGTCAACTTTGGCAAAAATCTGTTGAGTAGTTTTTGAGCCAATTAAATTCATCTTCAATTTAAAGTTTTTTTCTCAATAACTACTTCGAAATTGTTAATTGTTAATTTACCAGTTGCCTAAAGACTACTTCCATTTTGAGTAACGTCCGCAACGCAGTTTAGGTGTCTATGACAGCGAAATCATACTATGTTAGCGTCTGCAACATACTTTTACCGACAGCAGGTTCTTAAATATGCCCATATTTAATATATCGGTTCCAGTATTCACGATACTAGGAAATACCCATGTGCCCCCATACAATCAATTGCTCTGAAAACGGATTTGGGGATATAGCTACCTCGTCTAAGCTCGCGTCCTTCCGCCGATAATATGGAAAATGTGTGAATCACCTGTTTGGCTGATTCCAATTAATTTTGGTCCAAATCACTTTGAATTAAGCAATCAATTTTATTTGTGATTTGAACTTTCAACCAATTAAAAGATAATTTTTATTTGTAAGAAACTTGTGACTTGATAATTGTAACATCTAAACTTAACCGATAGTTAAAAGAGTCCTGTTGCTTAATAAAAAGGTAGCCATGTGAGGCGTAAGAGAAAAAAATCACTTCACAGTATTTCTACTGTACTGTACTGCAGTGAATCAGGTATTTAGGAAGTTTGTTTGTAAAATGACAATTATGAAAGTTTATACAAATTTAAGTATTTGGGAAAAGTCTTTTTTCGCACAATACGTTTTTTCTCTGCCTCACAAAAATACTTCGAACAATGTCGGATGAAATCGAAACCAACTTTTCAGGTGATGAAATCATCGATCCGGATTTCACACCTGATAAAAAAAAGAAAACTAAAAGTTCAAATTCCCATATTTGGTGTGACGGTGGTGATGCGTCTACATCTGTCGCAACAGCAATATCAAAAAAAAAAAAACAGGCGAAGATCTAAGGACCAAAGATTGTGAGCTAGTAAAAGCCTGCAGTAAGACCACCTACTTGGATGGTAAATTTTTTGAAGTGGACGTCGAGTTTCGTAAGCAAAATGAGGTCTGTGCAAAATGCCCAACGTGGGGATTAATATGCAAAGGAAATATTGGATCATCTTCCAACTTGATACGTCATATAAAGGTAGATATTTCATTTGTTTTTATTTGTTATATAACATTATATTCAGAGTATTCGTTTACATGTTAATATGTATCGCAAATTGTGTAATAAAACCCAAAAGTCCCCTCAAACGATTTTTTTGGTTCATATTCCTGGTTAATCTTTACGTATACATACTTAACTCAACTTAAGTCTATATACTTGTTTGCGTACCCTTACGTTTTGACGAACAATTTGTACAGGTTTCTTATTTACCAGGTTGGCTTAAGTTAAGTAGGTATACGTGAAGATTAATCAGGATCGGGGATCATTTTGTGGTAATTTTGGCATCATTTTGGAATGATTTTGGGGTAATCTTGAAATTATTATGGGGTAGTTTTGGAATATTTTCGAATCATCTTGGGGTAATTTTGAGATCAAAATGACGCCAAATGTGGCATAGCCAAAAATAGCTTTTCTTACTTACTGCCTTTAGATAATTTATTTTACTTTCCTAATATAAAACATTTTTCAGAGGAAACACGAAAAACTTATTCCTAAATACGAATCGTATAAGATATTAAAAAGGAAAGGAATTGAAGCAACAATTTTTCGAAGAGTAACATGTAAGTTTTTACAGTTTCTGTAATGCTGCTTTAGCATTTAAAATTCTACTTTCGGACAAAAAAATTTTTTCCGGAAATTTTGAACTACGTAACCCAAATTTATTTGTCAAACTTATTAAATTTACGCCAATTAAATTGCATAACTTTTTGGTGTAGAAAATCAATTCGAAAATGGAAAATGTAAGTATATATATATATATTTTTAAGATTTAAATTTATTACGTTTTAAATTCTTGCATACGTATGTACATATATAAATAATAGGGACTCAGCAGGAAAAAGCCAGCACACGAAAGGCAATTCGAAATTATGGTAGACTTTATGACCATACATCCCAATTTGGACAAAGGCTATGTGAAATGCCCAGTTGGTAAACAAACTTTAAAAAATCTCTGGGTTCGATTAGGGCATAATCATTAGGCGAACAATTAAATGCAGGCGGTCCACCTACGCGGGATATACCTTCTTGGAAAAAGTATTTGTGTTGTTTGCAATATTTTTATATAATATAGGTTTGGTCAGATTATAAAACCCACCTTAAGGGCAAATCACGGAGAAATAAGATAAATATCTTTCGTTTAATTCGGTGGAATTAAAAGCCTTGGATCTTTTAGGTATGGAGAATGCTGTAAGTGGGATGGATTCCAATAGGTTTAGAGCAGATTCTGCTGATAGTGAATCTGATGTCGAAAATACTATGCCAAATAGTAATAATAGGGGGACTCATCAAAGCTTATAAACACCTTATAAAGCGTGTAAACTTATAAATTTATCAAGTGTGTAAATGAGCTGTCAAAATTTGTATGGAACGCAGTTTACGCAAATTTGATAAACTTCCGCGTCGATTTTGGTGTGTAAAAGAGTGCGTAAAACTGGACAAAAAGAGAAGAATATCCTGTAAATGGTTCGAAAATTTCTTTTTTAATGAGAATTTCGAAATAAAAAATTTTTGTTTGACATCAAGTACGCATAAATTTATCTAGGGCGTTCATCTAACTGAGCTGATAAATGTATAAACTTACGCATTTCGTAAATTTATAAGAGTTGATGAATCCCCTTAATAATTCGTAAATCTTCGAAGAGCAGACAAATGACGAGGCACCCTCTTGCTCCCATCGGCCATCCAATTCCGGTGCAGCGCGTTCCCGAACTGAGAAGAGCAATCTTTTGAAAATGCAAGTTGAGGGACAAGCGCTTTTGTATAAAGATTCTGTACGAGTTCTGAGTTACATAAACCATAACTTGAGACAAATTTCCAGAGCATCAAATAAGTCAGCTGAGCTCATGGAGGAAAAGCTGGAATTGGAGAGAAAAAGCTGAAGTTCGCTAAAGAAAAACATGGGAAAAATAAAATAAAAAGCGAAAAGGCACGGAACAAGATAAGAATTGCAAAAATCGAAATAAAAAACAAATTCTAGACAAGTCTTAAATATAAATATGTCCACACACATGCTTCTGTTTTTCATAAAATATTTATTGTTATATAACATGAACTTGAATAAAATAACCCTTCATGAAACTACCTTAATAGTAGATATAATTGTAATATACAATTGTGGTCTCGTATTGCCTGGCCTATGCGTAAACACTGGCTGCCTTCCAAATTAGAGGCTGCCCCTGATATAACTGAATTAGACCCCTCTTCACTTACTTCAAGAACATCTGGTGGGCCAATATTAAGAGCACAACAAGCATTAAAAATGTTGACTACTCGTTCTGGCGGTTAATGAAGCTCTCTACTGGCAAGCAGACAACGGAAGCGACTTTTTAATACCCCAGAAGCTCGTTCTATTATAGATCTTGCTTTGGCGAACCTTTCGTTATATATTCTCTCCAGAGAATTTTCTGCTGCGTTCCGGTAGGGTGTGAGAATCCATGGCTCTAACGGATATCCCGAGTCACCTTTAAGGAAGTAGATAATTCAGTTAAAAATCAATGCAGGAAGATAAGGAAGTAGAAGAGGATTTGTCGCCCGCTTGATAGTTGGATTTTAGATATCGCCGCTCTTTTGACAATGGCCATACATGGGAATCATGCGCTGCTCCGCCATAAGCTCCATTCGCAGCCCTTATACATCTTGTGGTCACAAACCTGTAAAGAGGGGCATTGATGCTGTGTTTCAGTTTTCGATTAAAAAACAAATGTACATCCTTTACTGGTCTAACCACCTGTATATGGGTTCCATCAACGTCGCCTATACCTAATTCCCGGTAACCCAAACTTTGAGTAGAAATAGCTTTTAGCTTCACGTTTTTCTAGCGCAGTCATTTTAAATTTTATGTGCTTCGGACACAAAGTTTTTTCAATAGCATTTACCACTTGCCAAACACATTTTGAAGTCGTGGATTGGGCTAACGCTGCAAACCGATCTTGGCCAATTTGATGCTGATAGTCCCCTTGTCCAAGGAATTTAGGAGTTGCTGCAAGCTTCACTGCTGGAGCTATTGCCGTGGATCTTGTATGTGCGGGAAGGTCAGGATAAATACTTTCCAGGTCATAATTAAAAGCCTCTTTGGAAAGCCGGAAAGCACGTATGAACCTGTAAAAAAACATTTTTAGAGATACATATCTCTACCTGCGGAATTTTTTCGCTTACCTTCTTTGTGATAGCTCCATTATATTCATATTATCCCTGAGATCTTTTCTATCCCTTTCGCTTCGCTTGTCCATAAAGCAACAGAATCCATTATACCAAAATCCAATTTTTTGATTTGTAAATTATTAATTTTTTTTTTTGAAGTTTAGAACATTGCACAATAACATATGGTGCTTAGGCGTAAAAATTGCTTATAGACTTGGTCACCTGTTTTTTATTTCCTTTTTTGTCTCATCTCTTTTCATTTCTTCGTCTCTTTCTACAGTTCGTTAGAAGATAGGAGCCCGTATGAGCAGTAATGTTGATGTGCTCCAAATGTAAGCATGGAGTCATCATGTTTGTTTGTTTTTTCAGATGTTTCGCACTTGACTAGAAAACTTCAAAAAAACTAGCTTGCAAGAAGACCAACGTTTTAATATGCGTGCCTTTGCATTAATTTTGAGAATTTAAACAAAAAAACCAAATAAATAGAAACTATCCAAATTCAAGTGTTTCATGACATTTCTGTTTTGAGTTGCTCTAGGTTGCTCTATTCCTGTTTTGACAGCTGCTCTTATCTGCCACTACGGGTATTTACTGTTAACGTTACTGAGTGTAAGAAAAAAAGTGGCGAGCTATTGTAAACAATCAAAGTATTAGCATTAAAATTAAGAGTTTATTAGAAAAAGTGATGTAAGCGCTAACACGAAGGTTCAAAATTTTTTAAATATTAGTGACAGCAACGGAGAGTTTGCTGCGATTGCAGCCTTTTCTCATCCTAAATTTAAAATATCTTGGATGTCAGCATTAAGCAGTGAAGGTCATGCCAAATTGAAAAACACGGTGTGCCTGAAGAAAGTTTAATTGAAGGGTCAAATCACAACCGATTTTTTCGTTGATTCTTATTTTATGGACCAAATTAAGTCAGAATCCTAAATTTAAGCTTTCTACCGAGCCGTTTTTGAGAAAATTCGATTTAAATTTTGACAATTACAAAAAATCAATACGAACTTTTTTGATATAAGATCCATGGATTTTATTATTTTTACCAATTTTTTTAATGCGAAAACATAAAAGTATGTAAATGATAATTTTTTTCTGTGACCATGTGTCCATAAGAAATTCATAAATTATATTCCTTTATTAGAATTGTTTAGAAATCTTGAGAAAAAGAAACAATGACTTTAACTGCAGGTGAAACATTACATTATTATATGTGGCTTGAATTATACTCTCGCACTGCTAGGAGTAGTCTTCTTCCATAATCTGTATGGTCTTTTGGAACCTTGTAATTTTTCCAAACCGTTTTGAAATCAGCGTGTACTGATTCCATAGCTTGCTCGCTATAAAATCCAAGACCTTGCTGTGTGTTCTTTTACAAAACTCAGGAACATGAAAAAAGACAGCATGAACCTTAGCCAAAACTGCCTAATAAAATTAATAAGATTGTCTTCATCAGCTTTTGGGCAAAGGGGTAGTTGAAACGGTGGAAACGAAGAAAAAACTATAGGGAAATCTATGGTTTTACGAAGAAATTCTTATTAAAAAAAAACTATACAATTAGCACAAAGCTGTAATTAATTAGATGCTGGCAAGCATTAGTACACGATGGTCGGGTGGTAAGCAGCTGGGTTTAGCATTCCAAAAATTGTAAGTTCGATTCTCTCTCTTTTTTCCTAATTTGAAATGTTAAAAAGAAAATCTTCTGTTATATGTGATTACCCTTTGAAAACATTAATAACTATACAGATATCAGTAATTAGACGCTGACAAGCATCAAGTAATCGATGACCTGATGGTAAACAGCTGGGTTTATCATTCCGAAAATTGTAAGTTCGATTCTCGGTGAAGGAAATATCATTTTATTTTTCATTTGAAATATTAAAAGGAAAATCTTCTTAATAATATGTGATTTCCTTTTGAAGCACATCTTCTTGAAAAAAAAAAACTATACAGATATCTTATCATTTTTATTCTATTTTATTAGGTACATTTGGCTCTGTGTATCTTCATAAGTTATTTTGAGATCACTGGAAATCATGAAATTATTACATTATTGAAGTCGGCAAAGCAGCAAACATATTTCAAGCATCCCAAAGAACAAGAACTTCGCAAGATATTCATTTTCTTCAAAAGTGTTCCACACGCGTTTCCTGCAAAGCCGTGTCCGCCATGAATAAACTACTGGCTAACATTACATTTTTTGGCCCATTCAGCAGCATCTTTTTCGAACTCCTTGCTCATATGCTTATAAAGTGTGTTGACGGCTCCTAACATTAAATGAAGTTCAGGTGGAGGAATAATGTCTCTTATTTGTGTATCTTTTTTACTAGAAATAATGGGTACATGCACACAATTTTCTTGGTTTTTTAATTGAAATTTCTTACTACCACTCTCCCGCCAAGCAGTATAATTTTTAACACAAGTTTCTACAGTTCTGTATTCTCCGCAAATATCTAGATGGTCCTTGTGAGCAGAACACCATGTACACGGGAAAGAACTAGAATGGCACGCAATTCCTGTGAGAATGTTGGCTAATTTCATTTTCAAGTCCGTTGCTATACAGGTCAATGGAAATAGAGTCACTTGACGTTATTTCCCAATTGAATGGAATGATTTTCAACATTACAAAAAGCGTCGTATTTTATAATATGATTGCAATTTAAAATACTCAAAGGTACGATTTTTTTGATTGTAAATTTTTATTTAATAATCTGATATAAATCAAGCGATATTTAATTATAAATTGAATTTTCTCTTTGAAATTTATCTTAAAAAGCGCCGCAGGCAAATATTTGAAATTAAAAAACCGCACGATTTTTAATTCAAAATTTTTATTTTTTTTAATAGAATAATGGCATTCATGTAACCATAGAAACATCGCGTAAAGCCTATTAACAAAGAAAATTACCAAATGCGTAAATGAGCTGTCAAAATTTGTAGGGAACGAAGTTAACACGAACTTGGTGAAATTTTGTATGAAAAAGCTCGTCAATTTACCTAATTCGATGAAGCTGTTCGACATGAAATTTATTTAATGCATTCAATGCACACTAGACAGAAGAAGAATATGCTAAAAAATTACTTTTTTAAAGAGAATTTTTAAATAAAATGTTTTTGTTTGACATTAAATTTTAATTTATCTTTAGCGTTCATTTAACTGTGCTGCATAGATTTACGCGTTATTTTTACCTTTTTAGTGCAATATTCTTTAAAAGCGCGTGTTTTCGCTTTTTAAACTATATTTGTTTTTTACTTTTTAGTTAAATGTGTTATGAAGTAATCGATAAATATATCGAAATATACCGCAGTGCAAACGAAACCTCTGGGCCTCCACTTTCGTTTGATACCCATATTGTAGGCAATTTTGAATATTATTGGACAACCTCATTTTGACCGATAACTCAGTTATCGATAAATATATCGAAATATTCCAAAGTCCAATAGAAACCTGTAGAACTTCCCTTTTGTTTGATACCCAGATTGTAGGCATTATGACCGATAACTTAGTTATCGATAAATATATCGAAGTCCAAATGCAACCTCCTATCGTTTGACACCCATATTGAAGGCACATTTCAAGGTTTTTGTGACAGTCATATGCCACTATCGGGTAGACTGAAGTAGAGTTACATACAAACAAGCAAACATACATAGGAATGTATGTAAAAGTAAAGCTAATGAAAGCGTAGTAAAGAAACAAGCATTATGTGGGAAAAGCATCGAGCGCTCGATATACGAAAATTATGGCACAAAGCGGAGCACGCTTTTTCCACAATGCTACTGTGTAGGGTTTTTAAATTTATTGTCAACTTTTTAGTTCAATACTCTCCAAAAGCGTGAGTTTTAGTTTTTTTAAACTATATTTATTTTTTACTTTTTAGTCAATATCCTATGAAGTAAACGATAAATATATCGAAAAATACAGCAGTGCAAACGAAACCTCTGGACTTCCACTTTCGTTTGATACCCATATTGTTAGGATATTTTAAGGTATTTGGCCTCACATTTTGACAATAACTCAGTTATCGATAAATTTATCGAAATATGTCGATGTCCAAATGAAACCTGGGGCCTTCACCTTTCGTTCGATACCAATATGGGTGTAGGGAATTTTTAAGGTTTTTGGGCAATTATATTTTGACCGATAACTCAGTTATCGATAAATTTATCGAAATATGTCGATGTCCAATGTATGGGGCTCTGCCGCGGCGGACGACACATTCCCCTTACTCTTCCATTGACCCTAACCTGGCCTTGCCCGGCGAGGGGTCGTACGAACAAGATGATAAATAATAACAAAAACCCTAAAACTAAATATACAACAATGTATACTGCACAGCAGAGGAGGAAAATGCTGGAGCAAGCGAGAACGCAACGTCGGAGGACAAACTCCATTTCTTTATCAGCCGAGAGATCGACAGCGATGGCAACTACGGGTCGATTAGCTCTAGATAACAAGGGGGGCAATCCCCAAAGTAAGTACCGGTACAAACACAGTGAAGCCAACAACGGCTGATGCTAAAGTCCTAGTAAGTGCCGGTACCGAAACCAAGTCTTTAACGTCTGTGGCAGTGGTCTCACGACCTGGCCCCAGAGATCCAAATAAGGGAACGACCGCGATGGCAACTACGGGTCGAAATTTACACCAAAAGACATCTCCCAGTCGCTCTGAGTACTTGGACAAAAGAGCGGCCGCAAGGATCCTGAAGAAATACGAGGGTATTTCACAAGAGACGCTATCGCCGAATGCTAGAAAGACGGTGGAGATGGCTGAAGTTATCTTACCGAACTTCCAAAGCGATTACGCGCCAAAGAAGGTTAATGGAAATCCCTTCAAACGCCAGAGATCGGACGTGGATTTAAAACCTCACCCGAAGCGGCAGCAACACGCCCCGTAGTGGGTAAACTCAGCTTTGCTGAAGTAACTAAGGATAAGATCCTCATAGGCGTCATTGACCGAGGTAACGAAAGCTGGGCCATCCCTAGGGACCAGTGGCGGTACGTCCGGAACGCTATCGGTAATGCCCTTCTCGACATTATGGATGAGTCTCCGGGTGCCACGCCGATGGGTTCTGATGGGATGGCACCAGGGCCGAATCAAGGTATTCGCTTGCGAGGATGCAAAAACTGTTGCACTGTACAAGGCAGCAGCTGCAAGAATGGGTGAGATCTACCAAGGGGCAAGAATCGAGGTTGTCGACTGGAAGGACATCCCGGCTCGGCCAAGGGCAAGAGCGTGGATTCCTGCTATCCCTGCTGAACCTGCGAGAATTCTCAGGATGCTGAGGATCATGAACCCGACTCTCCCGACGCAGGACTGGGGTGTCAATATGGCCGAGGATGCGGTAGGGCCTGACAGGCAAGTGGTCTTCACCTTGACTAAGGAAGCACTCGAGCCCCTTAAACGGTGCAATGGACGAGTGCACTACGGCATGGGTCAGATCGTGATCCACGTATACCGCGGCGATGCACAGCGCGCTGCTACTTCGGCTGCACCGGAGGTCTCGGACATCGCAGTGCCGGTAGAGGAGTCGGAGATGTCCGACTCGGAAAGTATGGTATCTGCCACGTCAAATGGCGAAGGAGCAGTGAACAGCTCGGAGATGGGAGACAGCCTGCTGGACGGGGAAGACCTCAACGCCACAGTGATAGCAGCTAGTCCTGAGCGCACCAATGTCAATACTGCCACAGTTAGTAGGATCTCGGCTACGCCAAATCGTGGTCTGAACAAATCGTCGTTGAAAGATAAGCCTCCAGACGAGGTGGAACTCGACGATACGGCGGTGGCAGGGAAGTCTGAGTGCTCTCATGTTGGTGGTGATTCAGATAAACCTGCACAAATCTAAAGCAGCCTCGGCTGCTTTAATCAGTCGTCTCTCTAAATGCGACATAGATTTGGTCCTCATCCAAGAACCCTGGGTCAACAGCTCAAGGATTTGCGGTTTGGGGACTAAGGGTTTTAAGCTAATCCAAGCCAGCGAGGGGGCAGGGTTAGAGCCTGTATTTTGGTTAAGTCTGAGCTGAATGCCTTTCTCTTGCCCAACTATACCAATGGTGACGTTACAGCTGCCAGTTTAACAGTCGACAGTACCAGTCTGACGATGGCATCGGTCTATATGCCCTACGACGCCGAAGAACCACCGCCACAGAGGGAGGTAAAAGACCTGGTGGCAAATTTTTCCATGGGTCATCTTATTATCGGAACTGACGCTAATCCTCATCACGTCCAGTGGGGAAGCTCCGATATCAGTCGTTGTTTGATTATTTGTTAACAATTAACCTGGTAGTTTGCAACGTGGGTAACGAACCTACGTTTGTTACTAAAACCCGTAGGGAGGTCATAGATCTCACTATTTGCAGCGAAGGCGCTTATGAGTGGGTCAGAAAATGGCGCGTTCTCGATGAACACTCATTCTCCGACCACCGGTACGTAGAATTAGTTCTAGACTTTTCTGTTGAGCAGCCTGTTATGAAACGCAACCCACGTAACACTAACTGGCAGCTACACAATGAAATACTATCTAGGGACTTGCCAGCACTGCCCCCACAAGTCCTCTCATCAGTAGGGGAGTTGGAGGATCTGGTAAAGACCTTTACAACGGCGCTCTCGAATGCCCTAGAGCAGGCTGGCCCAGTGCCAAAACCACGCGGTAAACATAGGCCGCATTGGTGGTCCTACGACCTGGACTCGCTCCGTAAATCATGTAGGACACAATTTAATAAGGCCAAGAGCCTTGGCACGGAGACTCAATGGCTCGAATATAAAGTTAAAAAGCTCTGAGGCAGGCGAAGAGAGTATCGTGGAGAAATTTCTGCACTGGGGTCGAAAATGTCGACGATACAGCGAGACTTAGACGAGTGCTCTCAAAAACTCAAACAGCCACAAGCTATTTGCGCATACCTGACGGATCCTGGACCAGCACGGAGAGGGAAACCCTAGAGCTGCTCTTGAATACGCACTTCCCAGGGAACTTGCATGAGGAACCCCTAGCACCTACAACAAACCTGGCTGTACACATACCCATCACGGAGGAAAAGGTTAGGTGGGCGGTTAAAAGCTTCGAACCGTTTAAGGCTGCCGGGCCAGACGGGATTATTCCCGCACAACTCATAAACACGCTGGAGACATCAGCCAAATGGCTGGTATTTCTCTATACAGCCTGCCTGGCTCTTAGCTACATTCCGTGCTCCTGGAGAAGTGCCACGGTAGTGTTTATTCCTAAGACGGGGAAGGCGTCTCATTACGAGCCCATGGACTATAGGCCGATCAGTCTCTCATCCTTTGTGCTCAAGACCTTCGAGAGGATAATAAATGACTACCTCTCCTCTACTATTGATAGCAACCTGATCTGTAGCTATCAGCATGCATACACCAAAGGGAAATCTACAGAAACTGCGCTTCACAGCCTAGTTTCTGTTATTGAAAAATCGCTGTATGAAAAGGAGTACTGTCTTGTGGCCTTTTTAGATATTGAAGGATCCTTCAACAACATAAGCCCTGATGCTATAAACACCGCTTGAACAAGTCTGGGCATAAGCAGGTCTCTTATTGGGGGTAGACGAATAGTTTCATCACTGGGCTCGGTTGACTTATCACGCTATGTCACAAGGGGAACGCCTCAGGGTGGTGTTCTCTCCCCGCTTCTATGGAACCTCACTGTCAACTCGATGCTGCGAGACATAAGCTGGGGGGGCGGGAAGGTAGTGGCATATGCAGATGACTTAGCTATAGTATACAGGGGCAAATTCCCACAAACCCTGTGCGACTTGATGCAAGTAGCACTGAGAGAGGTTTCCTCATGGTGCTCGCGCTGCGGACTGAGCATCAACCCGGGAAAAGTGGAACTGGTTCTTTTCACCAACCGCTATAAGATACCACCGCTAATACTACCAAAACTGAATAACGTGCACCTGAACTTGGCTGACAAAGCCAAGTTCTTGGGCACAGTTCTGGATAGGAAACTAACCTGGAAGGAGAATGTTCTTCAGCGCCAGAAGAAAGCGTGTAGCGTGTCTACACGTGCAAAAGAGCCATTGGAAAGAAATGGGGGCTCAGCCCCAAAATATGCAAATGGATCTACACTGCAATCATTCGACCAATCATGCTCTATGGAGTTGTGGTATGGTGGCCTGCGCTGAGCAAGGCAACAAACCTTAATCTGCTAGGTAAAGTACACAGATCTTGCATGATCTGTATAAGCGGTGCGTTAAGAACAACGCCCAATGAAGCACTCCAGGCCATTCTTGGCATTTTGCCACTCGATCTGGAAGGGCACCGAGTAGCAGCAGCATCGGCTCTGCGTCTAAGGGAAACGTCCGGCTGGGGCGCAAGCACTACTGGACATGCCTGTATTTTGGGATCCTATAGCTTTCTTCCGCTGAGCACAGATCGCTGTGCGACCACAACAGTCGGAGATAGCGGTTTTAAAATCAATATTCCCAGCAGGGAAGAATGGGAGAGCACGGATCGGAGTCCCGTGACTCATGGCGGCACTTCCATTTATACTGATGGCTCGAAGTTAGACGGCAGAGTTGGGGGAGGGGTTTATTCAAAGGATCTGAACCTTGAGCTCTCCTTCAGACTACCTGATCACTGCAGTGTCTTCCAGGCTGAAGTTTCAGCAATCATGGACGCCACGACTTGGATAGGCCAACACACTATCAGACAGGACATTTTTATATTCAGCGACAGCCAGGCGGCTCTTACTCGTTCAACTCTGAACTGACGCTCAGCTGTCGTCGATCTCTATAAGAGATGGCCCAACAGAATCGCGTTAACCTCACATGGGTCCCGGGGCATAGGGACATTGAGGGAAATTGTAGGGCAGACGAACTTGCGAGGCAGGGCACGACCAAGCAGGTTCTTCGCGATAAAGAGCGCTTAGGTATGCCGTTTGGCACATGCAAGCTTATGCTGAAGGAATACACACTCCGTCAAGCCAACGAAAGATGGCTGCAATCTCCAGGATGCCGGATATCCAAAGAAACCTGGCCGAAATGGGATCATAAAGATCAAGACAAATTTATGCCATAAGGAGAAGAGAAATCTCCATATTAATAGGCGTATTAACTGGGCACTGCCTCATTGGTAGGCACGCAGAAAGACTTGGTGTGCCCTACCGACGATGCTGTAGGAGTTGTAAGGATGATGAGGAGGAGGAAACGGTGGAGCACCTCATCTGCAACTGCCGGCTTTAAGTGGCGCGAGAATGCGCTTTTTGGGAGTTCCCTTCCTGGTCAGCCTACGCCAGGTCACGGAGCTGGACATAAAGGACCTGATGGCCTTCATCAAGTCATCTAAATGGTTCGAGGAGGAGTAACGGTGTCGGTATAGGAAAGTCAGTCCCTGGATTCTGCTATGTGGAGAATTCCGTTAATACCGGGATTTTCCTAACCTAACACAGCTGGAGGAGCAGGAAGCACGTATGTCCTCAAAACTAGAGGCGCGCATGGACGAGAAACTAATGCAGCTTGAGGAGAAAGTCGAAGCCGAGGTGGATGCGTTAAGAAGTCGTATCCAGGAGTTGCAACTGAATCGTCCAAGTGTTTCCACAAGCGTACCCAAGGTAAAACCCCCATCATTTGACGGTTCTGTTCCTTTCCAGGTATTTAAGTTACAATTTGAGAAGACAGCAGCCGTGAACAACTGGGGCGCTGAAGATAAAGTCGCTGCACTCTTCGTAGCATTGAAAGGACCGGCAGCCGAAATCTTACAGACTATTCCTGATGGCGAACGAAACAACTATGAAGCATTGATGGATGCTGTGGAGAGACGTTATGGTAGCGAGCATCGGAAGCAGATTTAACAAATAGAGCTACAAAATCGATGCCAGAAGCCCAATGAGACCTTACAAGAATTTGCAACGGACATCGAGAGGTTAGCGCATCCATGGCAAAATAATTGAATGGTAATCGCAGCCCAAAACAGAATACGAAATTACCGTTTTGGCCCGAACTTTTGTGTCAAAAGCAGTGGCAAAACAACAAACGCATAAAAACACAAAGAATGTAAACAAGAAAACAAAAAGGGTGATAGTTTGAGTGATAAAAAATCAACAAAGCATGAAAGAACCGTTAGCCACAGCTGTCAATACAACCAGTAGTTATTGAGCCATGAGCGCATCTAGCAAACGGAGACGCACCAGTGGAATACATCGAGAGGGTGAAAATCCAAAGTTTCATAAATGGAATACGTGACGTGGAGACGAAGCGCGCCACATATGCAAATCCAAAGAGATCATTCGCGGAGACAGTATCACATGCTCTAACTCAAGAAACCGCATCTCTTTTGAGCAAACCATTGTACAAAGCTCACCGTGTGGAAGTGGAGACGCCAGACTTGGTCAACAAAATCGACAAAATTTTGGAAGCATTGAATGGGACACAGAAGAAAAGCGATTCCTCCATTAAGTGCGGAAAATCTGGTCATATTGCACGTTATTGTGGATCTAGCTCCAACAATTCCAATAATGCAGCGGACGTAAGCGCAAGGCTGAAAGAGATGAGCAAGTCTCCCAATCCAACCAACTGTTAAACTAAAGAGAGTCAGCCGCAAGGGGCGAAGGCTGGCTCCCGCAATTGGATGCCCCATAATCTCTGTCTCACAGATCGGAAGGAAGTCGAGTAATGTTACTGTTGGAGGACTCGTGGACGGAAAGGAGCGTTTACTGACTGTTGATACGGGCGCATCTCATTCCATCATTCGATCTGATTTAGTCAACAAAGTAGTGAGGCCATTACATGGAGAAAAGCTGCTTACGGCGACCGGTGAGGACACCCAAGTACAAGGAGAAGTAACATGTGAAATAGCAATTGGGAATGTCACCGTATTGCATAATTTTATAGTGGCAGATATTGTTGGCGGCCGCCGTGGTGTAGCGGTTAAGTGTTCGGCCTTCAACACCAAGTTGTGTCGGTTCGATGCCCGGCAAAAGTAACATCAAGAATTATTTAGAAAAATAATTTTTCTAAACGGGGTCGCCCCTCGGCAGTAGTTTGGCAAACTCTCCGGGTGTATTTCTGCCATGAGAAGCTTCTCAGCAAAAAATTCATTTGCTTTGCAAGTGCCGTTCGGAGTCGGCAAAAAACTATAGGTCCCGCCAACTTGTAGGAAAAACTCAAAAAGCAACACACCACAAGTTGGAAAGAGAAGCTCGGCTAAAAAATCTCGTTAGAGGTTATGATGACCTGTTGGTATATTGTTGATGAGATCATAGTTGGTGTGGATTTCTTAAGCAACCAAGGCATCAAGATCGACCTGCAAAACAGGACTATGAGCTATAAGAACATGGATGTGCCCTCAATTTTGGTTACGAGAACAAGTACATCAGTAAGCGGGTACTCGTGGAAGATAGTCAACAAATTCCACCGAAGTCGGAGGCAGTCGTTTGGGCAAGGATTGATGGAGATTATGGGACAAACAAATTGTGGGTTGTCGAGGCAGCAAACAAATCAAAGACGGATATACTAGTAGGAAAAACACTGGCTATGACAAAACATGATGGACGTATACCGGTAAGAGTACTAAATGAGTTTCGATCGCCGATCAAGCTTTCCAAAGGAGCTATATTGGGACAATGTCAGGAGGTGGAGATGATTATAAATTGTGAACAACTCCAGGAAAATGTCTCTACCAGCAACATTAATCTATCAGATGATATCACGGCGTGGACGCAAGATCTCGAAGAAGACCACCAGAATAAGGCAAAACAACTTCTACTAAAGTACTCTACCATATTTGAAAAGGATGGCTCCAAACCAGGTCGGACCAATGTAGTGAAGCATCACATTGATACCGGTGACGCGAGACCAATCCGCCAAGCTCCTCGCAGTGTTCCATTGGCCAAACGCCAAGTGGTAAGAGAAATTATACAAGAAATGAGTGACAGCGGCGTGATCGAACCATCAGCTAGTCCATGGAGCTCACCGGTAGTGCTAGTGAAGAAAAAGGATGGAAAAATGCGGTTCTGTGTGGAAGTTGAACGACGTAACGAAAAAGGACAGCTATCCATTACCCAGAATTGACTATACTCTGGACTCACTATCGGGTACGAAATGGTTCTCTACACTGGACTTGAAAAGCGGCTATTGGCAAGTGGAGGTTAAAGATGAGGATAAGGAAAAGACAGCCTTCAGCGTTGGAGAGGGGCTGTGGCAATTTGCGGTAATGCGCTTTGGACTATGTAACGCTCCAGCTACTTTTGAGAGACTCATGGATCAAGTATTGAAAGGGCTACATGGACGACATCATCGTGTTGGGAAAAAGCTTTGAGGAACACCTTAAAAACCTGGAGGAAGTTTTCCAAAGGATATCTGGTGCCGATCTGAAATTGAGTCCCAAAAAGTGTGCATTGTTCAGGAAGGAAGTAAGTTATTTAGGTCACAAGGTAACTACGGAGGGCATCTGCACTGCTAAAGAAAAGATTGAAGCTGTGAAGGATTGGCCAAGACCGAACACTTTACATGAGTTACGAAGTTTCCTTGGACTGTGCACGTATTATCGCCGATTTGTACCAAATTTCGCCAGCGTAGCCAGTAGCCTTCATGAGTTGACCAGGAAGAATATGTCATTTGATTGGAAGAAGGAACATGAAGTGGCTTTCCAAACCTTGAAGGAACGGCTGTGCACTGCCCCAATGTTAGCGTATCCAATTCCAGGCGCAACATTTATTTTGGATACAGACGCGAGCGGTTATGCGATTGGAGGAGTTTTGTCACAGATTGTCGATGGGCAGGAGAAGGTAGTGGCATACTATATCCGCACAATTGGAAAGCCCGAAAGGAACTATTGTGTAACACGAAGAGAACTACTGGCATTGCTGGAGTGCATCAAACATTTCCACAAGTATCTCCATGGACAGCGATTCCACGTCAGGACAGACCATGCAGCGTTGAAATGGCTCTTGCAGTTCCGTAATCCGGAAGGTCAATTGGCACGGTGGATAGAGCGACTACAAAGTTATGACTTTTCAGCAACCACGGCAATGCTGATGCAATGTCTCGGCGACCATGTAACCTAGAATGCAAGCATTGTTCGAAAGCTGAGGCCAAGGAAGATGTTATAGATGTGCGGCTGATGACTATAACATCTACGGACGAATGGAACATGGATCAACTAAGGAAGCATCAGCTAGAGGACCCCGATCTGGTACGTGTGATGCAAGGAATCGAGCAAAACGAACGACCAACAAGAGAGGAGATGTCAGCAGAGAGTCCTGTTGCCAAGTCATATTGGGTACAGTGGAACAGTCTGAAATTGGCATGCGGTTGCTAACATAGAGTATGGGAAAGCGAAGATGGTCAATGCGCTCGGAAGCTGGTAGTTGTCCCAAGGAAGAAGATCTCTGATGTTTTGAATGAGCTACATAATGGTCCAAGTGGAGGTCATCTCGGAGTCACGAAAACGTTGGAGAAAGTCAAGCAGAGATTCTATTGGGTTGGTTGCCGGCAGTCGATCGCGGAGTGGATTGCCAACTGTGAGGTGTGCATCAAAGCAAAGGGTCCGAAGTCGAGAAGCCATGGACAGATGAAGCAGTACAATACAGGTGCACCGTTTGAAAGGATTGCCATGGATGTAGCTGGTCCATTTCCTACTAGCAAACTCGGTAACAAGTACGTATTAGTTGTTATGGACTATTTCAGCAAATGGCCAGAAGTTTACCCGATTCCAAATCAAGAGGCAGAAACCATTGCAGAGGTGTTCACTAACAATTGGATAGCGAGGTTTGGTGTACCTATGGAGTTACATTCTGACCAAGGCAGGAATTTCGAATCAGTCGTATTCTAATAAATGTGCAAGACATTGGGTATTCGAAAAACTCGAACAACTGCACTGCATCCTCAGTCAGATGGCATGGTGGAACGTTTCAATCGAACCTTAGAAGAGCACATGAGGAAAGTAGTGGATAAGTTCCAGAAAGATTGGGACACGCACATCTCCTTGTTCCTGATGGCATATCGCTCGGCAATACATGAAACAACGGGTCAGACTCCGGCAAAAGTAATTTTTGGGAATGATCTTCGGTTGCCAGCTGACTTGAAGTTTGGAATAAATGCTGATGAAGGAATAAATGCCAGGAAATCCACTAGTATCTTGGAAGAAGAAATGAGAGAAATACACGAAGTTGTAAGACAACGGACGAAGATCATGAGTGATAAGATGAAAGCCAGATACGACAAAGCAATCAACTCGGAAGGTTTTAAAGAAGGAGATCTAGTACTGTTATACAACCCACAACGAAAGAAGGGTTTGTCCCAAAAACTGCAATGTAACTGGGAAGGCCCATATAAAGTAATAAAGCGGATAAATGATGTTGTCTACCGCATACAAACTGTTGGAAGACCACGAAAAAAAATGAAGGTGGTTCACCTGGAGAGGCTAGCAACGTTTGGATCGGGAAATGTGTCTGATCGGGACGATCGGTGGAGGGCAGTGTGGCGAATGTTCTCAAGAATCGCTCATCTCCCAACTCTAGCGTATTTCCACCACTAGCGTCACTACCACAACCACAGATGTTTAGGTACATGACGCGAGATCGAGAGAGTGCGAATGTGACACAAAGAGGAGATGACGATAGATAAATGTTTCGAGAGCACTGTTGCGCGAATAGCCCAGAGGTGTGTAGACGTTTCTAGGTTATGAAGCTGCTGTCTTCTAGGGTATATAAACCGCGCCAAGACAACGCACTTCAATCAGTTTGTTTTGAAGCGTTGTACAGTAAAGTACTGAACAGTGAATTAACCCGCGATATTGTACTACGGTTTTTAGTAGTGAATAAAGCGTACTACTTATCAAACAGAATCGGAGTGTTTTATTTAACGTACAGTGATCGAACTCAGGGAAAATAATCAAGGAATCATCGGATTCGTCACAATATTTTGACCGATAACTCAGTTATCGATAAATTTATCGAAATATGTCGATGTAGTGTAATGGAGTGTGGTTGCTAAGTGACCTTGCTCAATCCCGACTCTTGCGTCCTCGTTCGTGCACTCTGGGCAACGGGAGCTACCTAGGCTCGCGGCAGAAAGAGAGGGAGCCCCGGTGGGGCCACTCTGACATACTTGGTTTAAGGGCTCACCGAGGTTTTTGCGTAGCGTCTGTTCACCATGAGGTGCGGCTGCAAGCGGGCGTCTGTCTTGAAGCAAGCGGCTCGCTATATAAATGTGTAAATATTTTCCAAAACCCCGAAACGGGTTGTGCGCTGGGTTTGGGACCCGCCACGTAAAAAACTTAATTCCAATGAAAAAAAATGCAAAGCCTCGGATGAGAACCCCCTTTAATGTTGACGACCCGGCAAAACGAATAAGGCATAACGATTTGGATATTAGGGCATGTACCGGGAATGTCCGGACCCTTTCAAGGGACGGTACCGCTGCCCGACTGGTTGATGTCCTCGTAGGCGCAAAGGCCGACATCACCGCCCTGCAGGAAATGCGATGGACGGGGCAAGGAAAGACGACCATCGGTCCTTGTGACGTATACTACAGTGGCCAGACACGCGGCAAAGCGCGTGGTGTAGGATTCGTGGTGGGAAAGAGACTTCGCCGCCAAGTATTAGCGTTCACTCCTGTGAACGAGCGTCTCGCTGCGATCCGCATCAAGGCGAGGTTTTTCAACATAACATTTATCTGCGCCTATGCGCCGACTGAGGAGACGGACGACGCAGAGAAGGACTCCTTCTACGATAAACTTGAACAGACTTACGATCGCTGCCCACAGCATGATATCAAAATCGTGCTCGGCGACTTTAATGCCAAGGTGGGCAAGGAAGGAGTCTTTGGTCCCACAGTTGGAAAATTCAGTCTCCACGATATAACATCCCCCAACGGCACTAGGTTGATTGACTTCGCCGCTGCTCGCAATATGGTCATCAGTAGTACCAGGTTCCAGCATAAGCGAATACACCAAGCCACATGGCTGTCCCCTGATCAAAGAACTAGAAACCAGATTGATCATGTCTTGATTGACGGCAGACATAGCTCCACCGTTCTGGACGTGCGTACACTGCGTGGTCCCAATATTGACTCTGACCATTATCTTTTCGCAGCCAAGATACGCACACGCCTCTGTGCAACGAAGAAAGTGCGCACAGTAACGGAAGGAAAGTTTGACGTCGAGAAGCTGCGCATGACACAGACAGCTGATAATTTCACAACTCGACTCTCACACCTGTTAGCAGAGGGCAATCCTCGACCTAACGATGTAACCGAGCAATGGAAGCATATCTCTCACTCATTGCGTACCGCCGCTGAGGCCACTATAGGGTTCCAGCGAGCCCGCAAGAACAACTGGTACGATGAGGAATGCAAAACTGCCTCGAAAAAAAGGACATTAAGTGTGCTTTGCCCAATCCACAAGAAAGGCGATCCCGCTAACCGCACCAACTACCGCGGAATTAGTCTTCTTAATATCGCATATAAGGTTCTTTCTAGCGTGTTGTGTGAAAGGCTGAAGCCCATCGTAGACAAACTGATTGGACCTTATCAGTGTGGCTTTAGACCTGGTAAGTCTACCATCGACCAGATTTTCACGATACGCCAAATCCTGGAGAAGACCCATGATAAGAGAATCGACACTCACCATCTCTTTGTCGATTTTAAAGCCGCTTTTGACAGCGTAAAAAGGAGTTGCCTGTATGCCGCCATGTCTGAATTTGACTTCCCTGCAAAGCTTATACGGCTTTGTCAAATGACGTTGAGCAATACCAACAGCTCCGTCAGAATCGGGAAGGACCTCTCTGAGCCATTTGAAACCAAACGAGGCTTCAGACAGGGCGACTCCCTTTCGTGCGATTTCTTCAATCTGATGCTGGAGAAGATAATTCGAGCAGCAGAGCTAAACCGCAATGGTACAATCTTTTACAAGAGCGTGCAATTGCTGGCGTATGCCGATGATATTGATATCATTGGCCTTAACAACCGCGCCGTAAGCGCTGCCTTCTCTGGACTGGATAAGGAAGCGAAAAAAGTGGGTCTTGCCGTGAACGAGGACAAGACGAAGTATTTGCTGTCATCAAAGAAAGAATCGACGCACCTGCGCCTTGGCAGCCATGTCACTGTTGATAGTTACAAATTTGAAACTGTGAGGGACTTCGTCTATTTGGGAACCAGTATCAACACCGAAAATAATATCAGTCTAGAAATCCAGCGGAGAATCACTCTTGCCAACAAGTGCTACTTTGGACTGAGTAGGCAATTGAGAAGTAAAGTCCTCTCTCGAAGAACAAAGATCACGCTCTATAAGTCTCTCATCATACCTGTCCTGATGTATGGCTCAGATTCATGGACAATGTCAAGAGAAGATGAGATGGCCCTTGGAGTATTTGAGAGAAAAGTTCTCTGGAAGATTTATGGTCCTTCCCGTGATGCCAACGGCGAGTATAGAAGGAAATTTAACGATGAACTGTACGAGCTCTACGCAGATCTGACCATAGTCCAGCGAATTAAAGCCCAAAGACTCCGCTGGCTGGGCCATGTTATGCGAATGGACAAAGAAGCTCCAGCACAGAAGGTTTTCCTATCGTCGCCTTAATTCGGCAGCAGAGGAAGGGGGAGGCCTCGACTGAGATGGAAACAACAGGTGGAGGATGACTTGAACTCCCTTGGGGTTTCCAATTGGCGTCCGTTATCGCTAAAAAGGAATGACTGGCGTGCTTTGATACGAAACGGCCAAAATCGCTTAGACGGTTAAGCGCCAATAAATGATGATGATGATGTCGATGTCCAAATGAGACGTGGGGCCTTCACCTTTCGTTTGATAGCCATATTGTAGGGAAATTTTAAGGTTTTATTATTCTTTATTCAGTCTATGATTTTCATCTTACAGACTATATACATGAAATTAAAACTAAAAGTAAATACTTAAGTACTTACTACATTAAAACTTAATTCAATAAGAGACTTGAAAGAGGCTTTTGGCAGGGAAAAATCAATAGTTAGACTCCTCCCGAGCTTATTAAATTCAATAAGGGCACGAAATAATGGATTAAAATAACAATAATTCGCCCTAGGGGCAGACAAATAAAAAAGTAAGAACGATCGTAGGGATCTACTAGGTACATTGAAATAAACTTTTTCAAGGAGGTCTGGACAGTCTAAAGAGCCAACTATAATATCATAGGCAAACATTAGTAAATGCAGAGTTCTTCGGGTAAACAGGGGTTGGAGGTTAATAAGCAAACAGCGAGAATAGTAAGAAGGAAGTGGTACCTCAAAGTTGAGGGAAATTAAGCCAAACCGCATAAATTTCCTTTGGACTCTTTCAATCCTAGCCGAGTGACAGTTATAAATGGGGTTCCAAATAATGGAGGCATATTCTAGTCTCGAACGAACCAAAGATATGTAGAGAGCTTTCCTTGTATACGGGTCCTTGAAGTCTTTGCCATATCTTCGAAGAAAAGCGAGATTCGAGTATGCCTTTGGAAGTATGTAACATATATGATTAACAAAAGAAAACTTTGTGTCAAAAACAACCCCTAAATCAACAATCTCAATGACTGAGGCCAATTGACCACCGGCAATTTCATAAGATGATGGTAGGGTGGTGGAAGACTTAGTGAAAGACATGTGGAAACATTTATTAACGTTAAGGTGGAGATTGTTTGCGAGACACCAATCAACGAGTTTATTAAGGTCATGTTGCAAAAGAGCACAATCGGACGGACCATTTATTCTACGATAAATTTTTAGATCGTCAGCGTAAAGTAGAAATTTAGAAAATTTAAAGCAGGAGCCAATATCATTTATGAATAGAATAAACAAAAGAGGGCCTAAAATGCTACCCTGAGGGACACCCGAGGTGGCAATAAACGTGTGGGAAATAGAGCCCTCAATTTCCACATACATAGTTCTATTCGACAAGTACGATTTCAGCCAACTTAAAAACACTGAGTGAAAACCAAGATGCTCGAGTTTAGATAATAAGATTTGGTGAGAGACTTTATCAAAAGCCTTCGAGAAATCGGTATAGATTGTATCGACCTGGTAGCCATCATTAAAAGCAGAGATGCAGAAATCAGAGAAATGTGCCAGATTGGTAACGGTGGAACGCCCCGCGACAAACCCATGTTGGTGCGGCTCAATAATGCTTTTAGTAACGAAAGACAATTTTTCTTTTAAAACCATTTCGAAAAGCTTTGAACACGAAGTAAGTTTAGCAATAGGCCTGTAATTAGCGACATCATTCCTGCTGCCAGATTTAAAAATCGGTGTGATGGTAGACTCCTTCCACCTATTAATGAAAGTCCCAGAGGACAGGGATAAGTTAAATATGTCACAAAGAGGAGAGGATAGGGGAAAATAGCAGTGCTTCAGGATAAAGCCGCAAAGGCCATCGCTGTCACACTTTAGCGAGGGTTTCAGTGAGAGCATGGCTTTACACACGTCATCTGGAGTGATAGTGACAGATCCGAAGTCTAGAAGCTCAAAAGGAGACGCACGTAGAAAATCATCATTCTGAGCAAGAGCATCATCAAAATTAGATTTGAAAAACTCAGCAAAAAGCTCAACGGTTTCACTAGGAGATTGAGAACATATACCATTCCACTTCATACAAATCGGTATATTGGAAGAACCACGTTTACCGCGGACGTAGTTCCAAAAAGCTTTTGGATTCGTCTTGAGCTCAGTTTCAAGCCTACCAATGTACCGATTGTAAAGGAATTTGTCTAGGACATTAAATTGTTTGACACTAAGTAAATATTGATCTCTGAGGATGGCGTTTGCAGTATTTAATTTATACAACTTATAACATTTGTTACGTTTGTTTTTAAGATTTTTAAGAGTTTGGTTGTACCAAGGAAGTTTATGTAATTTAGCGCCAAAAATCGGCACAACACTATGAAAAATCTCAGTTAGTTTAGTTAGGAAAGAGTCAAAGCAATCAGTTACGTCCATCGGCGAAAGTATTAACTCCCAGTCTAAAGCTAAAATCGAATCATTCAACGCGACAAGGTCACAAGCGCGAAAATTTAAAGATGAGTTCTCTAAGCGAGAGGAAACGGGAAAGTTATCGAAATTATGAATATAAATGTCGAGCGGGACATGATGTCTATCGGATGAACAAAGGGGAGGGGAACTCTCAGAGAGGCTAACCATTGAATTTTCGTCGACAAAAACCAGATCAAGTAATCTAGAAAGCGTATTGAAAACATTATTAATTTGAATAAAATTACAACTTAGAGTACTATCTATAACATTCATTTCAAAAGAACGAGTAACATTAGTAGGAGTCAACAGACCATCCTTTTGAAGGTCAGACCAAACTATATCGGGCATATTAAAATCACCAAGAACGCAAAAAGTCGCATGAGAATTTGTTTCATACAGATTAACGATATTATCTATGTGATAATTATATAGGCTGTCACAACTGGTTGGGGGTATGTATGACACACATATGAATGTAGAGATAGAAGATCCGGATATCTTGACGCACAACTGATCAATTAAGGAATCACTGTGCATAAGTTGATGTACAGACACACGGAAACATCGCTTCAAGGCAATGAGAACGCCACCTCCCTTTCGGAGACCGGTTTAACTGCATCTCTATCCTTACGGAATGTATAATACAAATTAGGGTCGAAATATTCCTCGTCGAAAAAATCAGCATTGAGCCAGGTTTCTACGAAGACGAAAGCATCGTAATCCAAGCGCGAGGTAGCTATATAGATGTCCTTAGACTTAGTACGCATTCCACCCATATTATGAAAATAGATTTTTAAAGAAGAATTAGACACAGAAATGCGACGGGATACATGTGTTCTATGTGTCATTATTGTGGCTTTGGTGGAATTGAAAGGGCCGCACATTAACGTTAGATGGTCAAACGGTTGGGTTTAAAATACGGTCGTAAAAGGCTGATGCAACACCGAGCTTAAAGTTGACGCTTTCTAAGCTTTCCACCGAAACACCCTTTTTTACCAATTTACGACAGGAAATATACGTGCGGTCAATCCCAGCATACTTAGAAACAAAATCGATAACATTGCTTTCGGAAACTGTAGGCTTAAAGGAGGAGACATGTACCCACTTCCATAAAGAAACTGCTTCAAGTTCAGTGCTGTCGTTGCAACCATAAACCAATGTTCTCCTATTGTTGTTTGTTTGTCGATGGATGTGACGCTCAGTATTATTACCATTATCACCACTCTGGCCGTGAACAGCAGGAAAAGAGCCAGAACTAACAGCAGTATTATTGTTTAGGTTATTAACAGCACCACTATTGATACGATTGTCGGTCTGGTCGAAATTACTGTTGATATTATTGTGGTTCTGGTGGTTAACAGCAAAATTAGAAATGAATTGATGGTTAACATCAAAAGCAGCAGGAACAGAAGCAGAGTTTGTAGCTAAGTGCATATCGGCAGAGCTACCAGCAGCCTTGATAATGCTTTGGGCATTAACAGCAGTAGCAGCAGAGACAGCCACAGACCGAGCGTCGGCCGAATTAGTATCGTTGATATCCAAGTTACAATCTGCATTAGTAGTAGTAGCAGCTATGTGAATGTCAGCAGAGCTACCAGCAGCATTGATAATGCTTTGGGCATTAACATCAAAAGCAGCGGCAGAGCTATTGGCAGTGCGAGCGTCAGCCGAATTAGTATAATTGTTATCCAGGTTACAATATGTATTAGTAGTAGTATTAATGGTATTAGTTGAGACAGCAGTCGGGACTGCCAGCTGTTGAGCATGAGACAAAGGCATAGCATTAGCAGAAGCAAGCGAAGAAGAAATTGGATTTGATATTCTGTTAGTTACAGCAAGATTATTAGCATATGGAGATGATCGGGCTAGGGTTGCCAACCGTCCTCCCCTCGGGAGGACAGTCCTTCCCTTCCCACGAAATGTCCTCCGTCCTCCCAAAATACTAAAAAGTCCTCCCGACACGTAAAACACTCCTTTTTATTTTGGCATCTTTTAAAACTTGTGAATGTAGCGAAAATGTATTCATGTGGCAACGTTGAAATTTGTGCATGACACTTGTCATTCACTTATACAGGTGGCGCTGACATTAATTACAAACACAAAATCAAAGATAGTTGTGTGTATATATGTATGTACGTCAAGCTCTCGTCATCTGATTATTGCGCCATACTCGCAACATTTAAAAGTGGATGAAAATCAAAGCCTGCGCAGAGAACGTATAATACAGAGAAGCGCCAACAACGAATTTCGGTGTGAACTGTCAAAACTTGTCAAACCGCGGGAAAGGAATTCGCTGCGGGCTGGCCGATGGACATGTTAAGTTAACAGAATTTATTGAATGAATGTTAACTTTTACATAAATAAATGTTAGGAAAGTTGACTTAACAGCATTGAATGTTAGAAAATCAGTACGAATGCTGGATTTCTTTTGGTTTCATCATGTGATAATATGCAAAAGGAATTTGTGTGCTTAGGTAGTACAAAAGCTTTTGAACTTTTCAAAAATTATGTAATAAACAGTAAAATGTATGTATGTAGGTCCCTTTTTAAATGTCCATTGCATATTTTCTTAAAATATTTACATATTTATAAAATTTACAAAAATTTGTGAAATGCGTTTTGCCGACGGCAATTACGACAAAATCACAAAATGCACCTTGCATGAATGTAGGTATGAAATTAAATACAAGTTGGTTAAACTTATATTTTAAGATATAAAATGCATACATATAGGTACATATTTTAATAAAGTCATGTAGCATATTTTATTTTTGAATAAATTGTTGATAGTCGAATGCCTTAATTTTGATTGACTTCAAATCCACCTTAGCATCAAAAACTGTAGAAGAAATTTTATCTACATATACGTATGTACATATTGCTGAAAATGAAAAACTAATTTTCCTGACCTTTCTTAACTGACACGTCAGTGTCGATTTTTCATATTTAAAATTAAAAAAAAAATTATAATATGTATTAATAAAAAAAAAATACGTTCTCTGCAATACCCAGAGAACGTATAATACAGAGAAGCGCCAACAACGAATTTCGGTGTGAACTGTCAAAACTTGTCAAACCGTGGGAAAGGAATTCGCTGCGGGCTGGCCGATGGACATGTTAAGTTAACAGAATTTATTGAATGAATGTTAACTTTTACAGAAATAAATGTTGGGAAAGTTGACTTAACAGCATTGAATGTTAGAAAATCAGTACGAATGCTGGATTTCTTTTGGTTTCATCATGTGATAATATGCAAAAGGAATTTGTGTGCTTAGGTAGTACAAAAGCTTTTGAACTTTTCAAAAATTATGTAATAAACAGTAAAATGTATGTATGTAGGTCCCTTTTTAAATGTCCATTGCATATTTTCTTAAAATATTTACATATTTATAAAATTTACAAAAATTTGTGAAATGCGTTTTGCCGACGGCAATTACGACAAAATCACAAAATGCACCTTGCATGAATGTAGGTATGAAATTAAATACAAGTTGGTTAAACTTATATTTTAAGATATAAAATGCATACATATAGGTACATATTTTAATAAAATCATATAGCATATTTTATTTTTGAATAAATTGTTGATAGTCGAATGCCTTAATTTTGATTGACTTCAAATCCACCTTAGCATCAAAAACTGTAGAAGAAATTTTATCTACATATACGTATGTACATATTGCTGAAAATGAAAAACTAATTTTCCTGACCTTTTTTAACTGACACATCAGTGTCGATTTTTCATATTTAAAATAAAAAAAAAAATTATAATATGTATTAATAAAAAAAAAATTCCAAACCCAACGATTCGAACCAACAACCCCATGCGCTGAAGCGGCATGCCTATCACCTGGGCTATTCCCACCTTGCTGATATATTGGCAAATGGTGCATTTAACATTAACTAACATATGCACACAACCTGCGCATGCGCGTGCAGCATTAGCAAGAACTTCAATTATGCCGCGACGCCGCGACAACCAACATATGGCGATATGTGATTGGTCAATATAATTGCAAACAATAATAAGAATAATAATACGAACACATTTTTCATACATATTTATATGGCGACCATGTTGAAAGAAGACTTTTTCATATTTTAGCGACAATTAGGAAAGTGCTGCCGTTTGGAAATACACATGAAAAGGGGGAAATTACTAAATCAATAATAAATTAAATATTCTTAATATTTCCATGTATATCCCTGTGTGCCTTTAATGGATTATTACATGTTGCTTGTTTTTACTTTTGTTTATTATTTTGGCTCAAAATTTGTACAAAAACGCATATTCCAACAAGAAAAACTAAATTTTGCAACTAGTTTGTCTATGGAATTTGGGGCCTAAAAGGGGTAAATACGGCCACTTTAGTGAACAACGGCAGCATTTGGTATTAAATCAAGGCTGCTCTGCTACTGCGATTTACTTTTGGGCAGCGAATTACGAATTGTTCTTCTTCTTCAGAAAGTAAAAACGGGTCCACCGTCGTCATCTAAGATTGCAAATCTGCACAAAACGTAAACTGCGCAAATTGGCTTGGAACCTGTACAAATTTATATGAAAAATGTATTTCAGCTTATATTAGGATAATTCTTTTTAAGCATTATGTCTATATATGACTCGAAGTTAGGTTTCTGCCCAAAGCTTGTTCTTTTTTGTTTAAAATTTTGTAAAATTTTTCCTATATATTTTACCTATATATGCTTATAATTATTTAGGTAACTTGTTTCGGTAGTTGGACGTGGGACCTTCGGTAGTGTGGGTCAGCATTCAATCCAACATACAACACAGGTTGTGTTGAAAAGTACCTAAATGTGTAGTTTTTAAATAAAATAGATTGCGCAATTTAGCGAGTTGTACGTCACTTTACACTTTACTAAAAAATTGAATACCCCTAAAATGATTGAAGTTGGAAATCAAGATTTTGTTAAATTTTAATTTTTGTCGATTTGTTGGAGAGCTATGTTGCCAAATTTCATCTCAAGTCCATCGACAAAAATTATGAATGAATTTGTTATTGTTGCATTTATCATGGTAGATTTGTAAAGATATTTCGCGTGAATGTATGTAGGAATGTTTTTGTAGCTTGTGGACAATACAAGCATCAGAGGGGATGGCGCGGTGCAGTGAAGGTAGGAGTATTGACTTATGTGTGGTTGTGCGCATAATTTTGTGTTTTGATTATTTGAGGTAGGTCGTTGGCATTTGCATTTGGGTTTGAGGTAGGTCATGGTATGGCGTGTAAGTACGTACATACATTTCAAACTTTTATTTTTTCATAGAACTCAATTGTAAATAATTTTACTTTGGAACCGGCGATATATACATATCTATGGGCAGGTGAAGTGGACATCAGCTGTGGGAGTAATATAAGTTAGAAACACACGATTATTATACCTACATTAACAATAAAAACCAATGAATAATTAATTAAAATTAATAAGTTATGTTTATTTATTGCAAATTAATTTAAAAAAAAAAAATAAAAATTATAATCAAATACATATACATATTTTTTAATTTATTAATTTTCATATCATACAGATGTATAAAACTATTACCTAATGATATCACATTGGTTGAATATGACATTCTCTATGTTAGTAAAATAATTCACTGCTGGTTGTCTATGTAAGCTCATGAATTCTGTTGTTAACGCCGATTCCCTATGCAGGTACAAGAACTCTGTTAGCATGCTGTTAAATAAAAATTGCTCGGCGAATTCCTTACCCGCGGTTTGATAGCTTACTTCTTCACACCATTCGTCGTGTTGGCGCTTCTCTGTATTATACGTTCTCTGGCCTGCGCCTTTCGTATACTGGCCGTGTGTAAGAAGCGTGTCAAACATTATTATATGAATCAGTGCAAATGTGAGTTCTGCGCATGCGCAAGTTTTGTTTGTGTTAGTGAATTGTAGTAGCGCGTTTAAAAAAAAATATCAAAGGGCTCAAAAAGGGTCACTATCCCCATTACACAAATTGTGCATAGTTTTAGTTATAAAATCTTTGATTAGTCGATTAAATAATGAAAATACCAAATTAGTAAATCACAAAATAAATAAATAAAAATGTTCGTATTTGTTGTTTAAAAAATAATAATAAGCTACAGAGAATTTTTTCATTTGGTAAAATAATGTCATATCCGCTACCTTGGGTATTTTTGGCATGGTTTAATGTTAATTAGTGAAAGGAGTGATAAGAAAAACGAAGTGAATTTATTTACATTTTGTTCAAGTATGCATTTATTTACGCCCCTTTGTTTACAAAAGTTTAACGACATCCTTGAGATTTTGTCTCCTTCTCTCATGGTATATCTGTACTGTAATGTTTGACACGCTTCACTGTTCGGTATTATCTATATAGAAGTATTACATATATGATGAAAATAATAAATTGCTGCATCAAATTTTTGTAAAAAATTCTTAAAACCACATATCGGTAAGTTTCTTTTAAAAATTTCCTAGATTATATTTATTCATGATGTTTTCTATTGCAGAAACATGTTTGAGAACGAAGAAAGTAGCTCAAGCGATGACATGCCGGTGAAAGCTAAAAAAAGACTTTGCTATTTCAATGCGAAGTGGATGAAGCTAGAATTGGCTAGAAATGTCTGAAACTACACCATCAACCAAGGCGCATTGCCGTCTGTGCCGTATAGGTTTTTCCGTAGCATATAAAGGATACTCGGCGCTTCGACTTCATCAAATGGAAAAAATCACCAAGCAGAAGAATTAGCAAGACATTCGAACCAACGCATAAACAATTTTATGCCTGCGTTAAATTGTAATCAAGATAATAATGCTGTAATAACAGAAATTATGCACATATATCACAACGTGAGACACAATTTATCATACAATTCCTTGGATTGTAACTTTAAAATGCTAAATAAAAGTATCGGAGACTCTGAGACTGTAAAGAAAATTAATTATGGTCGTACAAAGGCATCAATAATTGTAGAAAATGTTTTAGCGCCATTTGTTTTAAATAACTTAACTAATCATTTGATTACTAATAATTGCTTTTTTGGTATTCAAATTGATGCGTCTAATCGGAAGAATAGGAAATTCTTTCCTATTTGTATTCAGTATTTTGATGCTGACCTCGGTATTCAAAATGAAATGTTGAACTTTGTTGAAAATTGTGATGAGTCAGCTATCAGTATGTTCAATATGGTAAAACTTACTCTCCAAAAGCTAGATTCGAAAATAAGCAATGTAGTTTGTCTAAGTGCTGACAATACGAATTCAAATTTTGGTAAAAATAATTCTCTATTCGTTAGTTTGAAAAAAGTTAACAAAAATATAGTAAAAGGTAACTGTCATGCTCATATCATACATAATGCTTTAAAAAAAGCATTGGTCGATCTAGATTTTGATATCGAAAATGTTATTTTAAAAATTTATTCACATTTTGCAAACACTGCAAAACGCAGAGAAAAACTGATTGATTTTTGTACATTTGTTGATGTAAAGTTTCAAGAAATACTACGGCATGTGCCTACAAGGTGGCTTTCATTGTTGCCCATTGACAGACTTTTCCTGACATGGCCAGCATTATCATTTTATTATTTTATAGACAGAAGATTTGCCAAAGCAAATTCAAACAGTTTAAACATTGATGGTGGTAAAATAAGTCCAAATATTGAAATTTATCTTAAATTTTTGTCACACATTCTAAAACTTTTCAGCGAGGCTATAGAAGCCCTCGAAGCGAATAATAGGACAGCGATTGAGCTAAATAATATATTTGCTAATTTTAAAGGTCTTGAAAATAATTTTTTTGGATATGAGGTTCGAAAATTACTTTCAAAAATACATAGAAAACGATGAAGAGAAGTGTGAAATTGAGAACGATTTCACCAATTTTATCAAATTAACTCTTATTTATGTTGAAAAATGGTTCGATTTTTCTGAAGAGTGTTGGTTAACGAAAATTTCCAAATTATCATTGAATTCTGGTTTTTGTGCTTTCAAGGAAGTTGAAGAAATTGTAAGCGTGCTAACTTGAAAGATATTTTGGATAATCTTAACATGGACATCTTATTTGATGAAGTTTGCTTAATAAAAAAATGTATAGCCCGACTAAACCTAGACCAATTGCCAAATTTATGTGACAAATATATGAAAATTTTCGAGTTTCTCCCGAAAATTATAAATTTAAAGAAAATAATATCATTTATTTTTTGTATTCCATGCAGTAGTGCATTTGCCGAAAGGACTTTTTCGATCATGAATGCAAAGTGGAGTGATGACAGAGGTCGGTGCTCCACTAATTTAATCAGAAGTGAATTATTAATAAGTTTAAATGTACAAAAGGACTGTACAGAATTTTACAATGTTGTAAAGAATAACAAACAATTAATTAAAGCTGCTAAAAGCACAGAAAAGTACACGGAGGGAAATCTATGGATGGAACATCCATAATTATTGATATCACATTAAATAAAAATTGATATTTCTGTCCCATCAATGAATATGGATGTTTCATCAATGCTTTTTTGATAAATCACTATTGAAATGGTATCCATATAAACTATTGATAAATTCTAAATAGTTTAAAAAAACAAAATTTTATATAATTTGACATCTGGTTTCAGTGAGACTCGAACCATGCTCCTCTGGCACGTTAGCCCAGTATTCTACCATTCGGCTACGGCATATTATACAATTTTTAGAAAAATGTTCAATCATAAGAAATTCAAAAAATTTTGAATTTAAAAAAACCAACTTGTTGGAGTTGTAATATTGTTAGAAAATCCATAGTAAAAATTGTTGAACTATTATGATTATGCGTCCCAGAAAAATTTATATTTCGTCCATATATATTAATACGCTGTCTCTACCATTATTACTATGTAGTAAATATGGATATGGATATACCGACAATAGAAATTCATATCACGACCATAGATAATGACATGCCGTTCAAATATATTAGTATTCTATCCATAAATATAAAAAATAGTACATCATATCGAAATGGTTGACTGTCATTTTACTTTTTATTGGGAGCAAATAATATTTGATAACTCGCTCATTTTGAATGAATATTGCATCAAACTCGGCGCTATCAATAGTGATATTGTCACAACATTCAATGCATTTCTCTCAGTGTACCCATTTAAAAATTAATTGATCTATCTTATGAATATATGATCGGCTTAAAATGTATTTATAAAATGTATATATATATCTTGCTGTATTTAAATGTATTTTAACGCTAAATAAGCGACTACTGTTTATTTTTGATATTTTTTTTTTATTACAATTTTTTAATTTTTTATTTTAACTAATGTAATAATTTTCGTTAAGTGTTGATCTAGGCTCGAAGAGTCGTAATAAATAAAATAAATAAATAAATGAATTGACTAAAATACCAATATTTTTGGTAAAGTTCTTTTTCTCTCGTTGTTCGGGAAACTATACGGTGGATGTGTCCTCCCGAAACAATGGTACCTTGATAGAAAGTCCTCCCTAAAAATTATTTTGTCCTCCCCAAGCAATTTGAAAAGTTGGCAAGCCTAGATCGGGCGGTGAGAAAGCTACATTGCACACAAGGCTGAAGGTTTGTAGGCGAAAGCGACAAACCAAGAGGTGTGAGTGGGCGACTGTTGTGCTCAATGTAAGTGATCGTGCCATTAATTGAGCTAACAACACTTTTTATAGCATTAACACTATCAGTCATCACTTTCATGCATTTAGCATTGTTTTTATTATGCACTTCTTTGGAATTAAAATTAGTTTTGATTTCATTTTTTAAATCTGCTATTTGAAAAGATAAATCCTTGAATTTCAAGTCAATGGCAGCCAGAGCGGACTCCAAACTAACTTTGTAGGAAACCAACACAGTGTCGTAGGCTTTGCGCAGCTTTTCATACGCATTTAGGCATTCAGAGCAAAAGTAGTTAATATGGCGATTTTTTGACAACAAATCAACATCGCACTGAGCAACACCACCCTCACAGCAAGCACGATGAAAAAGTTTATTGCAAAAACCACTGCACGGCACAATATGAGGCTCATTTCGCGCGAAAAGTTTATCGCATTCTCCACAAAACTTATCCATTGAGAATAATTAGGTAGTTAAATAACAAAATCAGAAGGATAAACAAGAAATCACAGAGAGCTCGAAAAACACGTCCGCAACGATCGGATGCTAATCGCAAAAAATTGGGACAAAATTTGGCATATATGTAGGACCTACATTGTAGGTAGTATGCTTCAATCTAAGACTTTCTACTCTTTTTTTTTAATATTTAGCAAGATATGCCAAAATGTGTATCAAAGGGAAGGTATTTTCAGCTGTAACCAACTAAGATATTTTCAGGTAGTAGGTTCGTGCTGTGTGTAAAAATGAGAATGAAGTGACACACGTTAGACTGGGTCACTTCGAGGTGTATGTATTACTCTTAGCCGGGTCGATGAAAAAACAACACGGGACGTTTCGGTACGAAAGGTACAGTACAATTACAGGTACCGTTCTCGCAGAACTGACAATACGTAGGTCTCAATTGCGAACTTTTTTGATTTAAGTTTTTTTTTAATGTTTTTTTTAATAATAAATTTTAATGAGATGTTTATAAAACTAAAAATTTGACCATAATGCAATTTTTTTTAATGTGTATGTATATATGTAAGCACGCTCTCCAATCTATATTTTATGTGCGAATAAAATTAAATGTTGCCACTGTTTCCCCAACGTTTCGCTAGTATGTTTAGCATTATCAGGGGAATGATTTATCTGTTACAAACAATATAAAAAATATCAATTAATTAACAAAACAGACATGAAAAACAACAAAGAAAAACAATTTTGTAAATAGTTGAACATTTTAACAAAAATAACTTACGCTATTTTGTCATTAAAACCAAGGTATGAAAACGATTAAAATAACGTTCTGGTTACGGTTTCGGTTTTGTAACGTGATTCGGTTTCGGTTCCGGTTACGTTCTTCAACATTTATTTCGGTTTCGGTTACGGTTTCGTTCCGGTTTCGCTTTCCAAATAAAAACACGAACAGAATCAATTTTACTACTAAAAAAACTCAAGTGTAGCTTCAAAACAGGGCCGAATTTTCATAACTTCCCTTTTCCTGCGGCCATCATGGAATTTCTCCAATATAATAATATTATGTAAATGTTATTAACGCTATGTATGGATGAAATTTCTGCAAAATAAATTCATAAAATTAACTCTACTTTTTTATTAAAAAAATATAAGAATGGAAGCTAAATAAAAAACATATGTAAATCGTGAAAAAAACATTAATATGGGTGATTGTTAATATGGTGATTTCTGAGAGAAGCCTGTGGACATTTGTTTTTCGGATCTCGTACATTTTTTTTCGTGGGCTCTCTTCAACTGTATTTCAGAATTTTTTTATTGAGGTCAAAACGTTTCTTTTGTAACCTTGCTCTACGATCTTCCATGAAAATTTTTCAGGGTACCTGTTTCTGAAAGAAAATACCTATGTTCCCACTAAAACCGTTTGGAACCGGTTCCGGCTTTTGAAACGGTTTCGGTTTCGTTCTTTTTCAGATCAAAATAACGGTTACGGTTTCGGTTTCGGTTTTGAAAAATGAAACGGGTTTAATCGGTTACGGTTTCGGTTACGGTTTCAGTCCTTGATTAAAACAATGAAAATTTGTGAAAGAACATTAAAAACATAGATCATCGCAATATTCTAATATTATCATTACCATCTAACTATCATGCTAGCTTTGTTTTCCGTATTTGACGCTTATTGATCGTCTTTTTTGTCTTTCCATGATTCTCAGGCTCTCAAGTGTATATCTCGTTGCTTCTCTCCTTTCTAATCTTGGCTTGCGTCATAATGACGCCTAAACGCCTAAGCTATTTTGGCCGTTTCGTATCAAAGCACGCCAGTCATTCCTTTTTAGCGATAACTGACGCCAATTGGAAACCCCAAGGGAGTTCAAGTCATCCTCCACCTGTTGTTTCCATCTCAGTCGAGGTCCCCCTTCCTCTGCTGCCGAATTCGGTTGTCGATAGGAAAACTTTCTCTGCTGGTGCTTCTTTGTCCATTCGCATAACTAGACCCAGCCAGCGGAGCCTTTGGGCTTTAATCCGCTGAACTATGGTCAGGTCTGCGTAAAGCTCGTACAGTTAAGTTTCCTTCGATACTCGCCGTTGGCATCACGGGAAGGACCATACATCTTCCGGAGATCTTTTCATCTCCATCTCATCTTCTCTTGTCACTGTCCATGATTCCGAGCCGTACATCAGGACAGGTATGATGATAGACTTATAGAGCGTGATCTTTGTTTGTCGAGAGGACTTTACTTCTCAATTGCCTACTTAGTCCAAAGTAACACTTGTTGGCAAGGGTGATTCTCCGTTGCATTTCTAGACTGATATTATTTTCGGTGTTAATGCTGGTTCCCAAATAGACGAAGTTTCTCACCGTTTCAAACTTGTAGCTATCAACGGTGACTTGGCTGCCAAGGCGCCGGTGCGCCGATTCTTACTTTGATGACAGCAGATACTTCGTCTTGTCCTCGTTCACCGCAATACCCTTTTTTCGCTTCCTTATCCAACCCAGAGAAAGCAGCGCTTACGACGCGGCTATTAAGGCCAATGATATCAATATCATCGGCATACGCTCTTGTAAAAGATTGTGCCATTGCGGTTTAGCTCTGCTGCTCGAATTATCTTCTCAGAGAGGTCCTTCCCGATTCTGACGGAGCTAATGGTTTTGCTCAACGTCATTTGGCAAAGCAGGGAAGTCAAATTCAGACATGGTGGCATACAGGTCTGCGTAAAGCTCTGCTCTTGTAAAAGATTGTGCCATTGCGGTTTAGCTCTGCTGCTCGAATTACCTTCTCCAGCATCAGGTTAAAGAAATCGCACGAAATGGAGTCGCCCTGTCTGAAGCCTCATTTGATTTCAAATGGCTCAGAGAGGTCCTTCCCGATTCTGACGGAGCTGTTGGTATTGCTCAACGTCATTTGGCAAAGCCGTATAAGCTTTGCCGGGAAGTCAAATTCAGACATGGCGGCATGCAGCCAACTCCTTTTTGCGCTGTCAAAAGCGGCTTTAAAATCGACAAAGAGATGGTGAGTGTCGATTCTTTTATCATGGGTCTTCTCCAGGATTCGGCGTATCGTGAAAATCTGGTCGATGATAGACTTACCAGGTCTAAAGCCACACTGATAAGGTCCAATCAGTTTGTCTACGATGGGCTTCAGTCTTTCACACAATATGCTAGAAAGAACCTTATGTGCGATATTAGGAAGACTGATTCCGCGATAGTTGGTGGGGTTAGCGGGATCGCCTTTCTTGTGGATTGGGCAGAGCCCACTTAAATTCCAATTCTGCACTCATCTGACCATATTCTGCATAAGAGCTGATTCATGCTTTTTACCAGCTCTTCGCCTCCTGGTTTGAACAGCTCGGCGGGTAGTCCGTCTTTCCCAGGCGATTTGATGTTTTTGATCCGGGATAGAGCTGTCCTCACTTCATCACAGTCAGGTGGTGGAACGACTTTTCCATCGTCAGGGATTGGGGTATCGGGTTCGACGTCTCCCTCGCAATTTAGCAGTGAGGGGTAGTGCTCCCTCCATAATTTAAGTACATTCTGTACGTCGGTTACCAGGTCGTCATTATTGTCCTTACAGGAACTTGCCCCGGTCTTTAAACTCACGCCTTTCGTCTTCTCTTTTCTTTTTTCTGAAAAGGCGTCTCTCTTCCTTCCTCGCCTCACAATAGCGTTGCCATACACCGCGGGTTGCGCCCATTCGCAACGTCTTCCTGTATGCAGCGCCCTTTTTGTCCGAGGCAGTGCTACATTCCTCATCGTACCAGTTGTTCTTGCGGGCTCGCTGAAACCCTATAGTGGCCTCAGCGGCGGTACGCAATGAGTTAGAGATATGCTTCCATTGCTAGGTAACATCGTTAGGTCAAGGATTGCTCTCCGATAGCAGGTGTGAGTAGAGTGAAGAAAATATCAGCTATTTGTGTCGTGCGCAGCTTATCGACGTCGAACTTTCCTTCCTTTACTGTGCGTACTTTCATCGCTGCACAGAGGCGTGTGCGTATCTTGGCTGCAACAAGATAATGGTCCGAGTCGATATTGGGACCATGTAGGGTACGCACGTCTAGAACGGTGGAGCTGTGTCTGCCGTCGATCATGACATGATCAATCTGGTTTCTAGTTCTTTGATCAGGGGACAGCCATGTGGCTTGGTGTATTCGCTTATGCTGGAACCTGGTACTACTGATGACCATATTGCGAGCAGCGGCGAAGTCAATCAACCTAGTGCCGTTGGGGGATGTTATATCGTGGAGTGAATTTTCCAACTGTAGGACCAAAGACTCCTTCCTTGCCCACCTTGGCATTAAAGTCGCCGAGCATGATTTTGAAATCATGCTGGGGGCAGCGATCATAAGTCTGTTCAAGTTTATCGTAGAAGGAGTCCTTCTCTGCGTCGTCCGTCTCCTCATTCGGCGCATAGGCGCAGATAAATGTTATGTTGAAAAACCTCGCCTTGATGCGGATCGCAGCGAGACGCTCGTCCACAGGAGTGAACGCAAATACTTGGCGGCGAAGTCTCTTTCCCACCACGAATCCTACACCACGCGCTTTGCCACGTTTTTGGCCACTATAGTAAACGTCACAAGGACCGATTGTCGTCTTTTCTTGCCCCGTCCATCGCATTTCCTGCAGTGCGGTGATGTCGGCCTTTGCGCCTACGAGGACATCAACCAGTCGGGCAGCGGTGCCGTCCCTTGAAAGGGTCCGGGTATTCCCGGTACATGCCCTAATATCCAAATCATTATGCCTTATTCGTTTTGCCGGGTCGTCAACATTGAAGGGGGTTCTCATCCGAGGCTTTGATAAATTTTGTTTTCATTGGAATTAAGTTTTTTTACGTGGCGGGTCCCAAACCCAGCGCACAACCCGTTTCGGAGTTTTTGGAATATATTTACACATTTATATAGCGAGCCGCTTGCTTCAAGACACACGCCGGCTTGCAGCCGCACCTCATGGTGAATAGACGCTGCGCAAAAGACCTCGGTGAGCCCTTAAATCAAGTATGTCAGAGTGGCCCCACCGGGGCTCCCTATCTTTCTGCCGCGAGCCTAGATAGCTCACGTTATGTTCGAGTACGAGTGTACGAACGAGGACGCAAGAGTCAGGATTGGGCAAGGTCGCACAGTAACCACACCCCATTACACTCCTTTATTTTCCTATAATTTTCGTGTTGGTAAAGTCAGCTGAATGTCCACTTGTTAAGAAATTAGGCTAGTGTTGTACTTGTTTTTTGTTTGCTGATATTCGCTTCATGTCCTAACACCTAAAGGTCTCTTCGTAGCACCAATATATATTTTCCCACATTCGTCATTTTCATCGCCTTTGCATGTTGAAATTTTTTAGTATTGACTTGAATAGTTAGATGGTAAGGATTATATTGCAGTATTGTGATCTTTGTTAAAATGTTCTTTTTGTTAAAATGTTCAGCTATTTGCAAAATAGTTTTTTTTTATGTTTTTTGATGACTGTTCTGTTAACTAATTGATTATTTTTATATTATTTGTAAGAGATAAATCAATAAATTATTCCCCTGATGAAGCTCAAAATATTAGCGAAACGTTGGAAAAACAGTGGAATAATTTAATTGTATTCGCACATAAAATATAGATTGGAAAACCAACTTATATACACATAAAATATCAAAGAAGAACCAATCGGAATATACGTATATATAATTTGCAATTATTTTAGGCTAGTTATCACTACCACTATAGGCATCATTGTTCATAACGAAAATACATTTTAACTACTCTTATAGAAACAATAGGGAGCGATAACTAAAGATTAGGGTTGCACTTTGCTTTAAAAAGCCTATGAAAAGGATACAGAAACGCGCTACAAAATTGTTTTCAAAGTTCCCCTATTTCAATATTTCGTCGCCTCAGAACGTCGAATGTGACAGTTACCCTGCAGCGAAAGCAACTGGTTCAAACCTACTTTACAACTAGTTGGTGCACCAGCCCAACTAGTCAGTCTTTTGTGTTTTTTTCCATATAAGCAACTGGTATTTTTTACGTGTTGATGTCTAACGAAATGTCAATTGTCAGATTTCGACCAGAACATACCAATCATCTACTAGTCATGATGTATTAGAATTATACTAGTTGTAAAATACTAGTTTAACTTAGACTAGTATGATTTCCATAAAACGTACTAGTTCCCATTCTAGTCCAAAAATGACTAATATGAAATATACTCTTACCATACTCGTCCAAAAAGCATTGAACCTGGACTAGTATGCTCTCAATCAGAAATTAATAGTCGCATTATTTCCATGACTTACCCTTTATTTTATCCTTTGCCTTAATTTTTATGTTTATTCTTAACACGAAAAAGCATCTGTGAATTATAAGAAGAAAAAAGGCAAACGAAGCGAATGAATTTTGGATTTTTGTAACTGGTATAATTTCAACCAGAAAATACAATTGTGTACTAGTATGGAATGGACATTTCCTTACTAGTATGAATTTAGTCAGAAAATTATAGTTGTATACTAGTTTTTTGAGCACTAGTTTGACGTTTCGCTGCATGGTAGCGACTTTCAGCGTACCTATATCCAAATAAGCCCTATATCAGAATTAGCTATAAAAGTGGTCTATTAATACATTTTCTGCTGTGATTGAGCGTTTTTTAATTCCAAATGAATTATCATCGCGAATAACGTTCTAAGTAACAAAATCATAATTTGTCAGGAGAGCAAAAAATTCTAAGTCATAGTTTTTTAGTTTATTTCTCTCTTTATTTTCTCCTATTAACTTTTTCTTTTATATATTTAATATTATCAGTTCTACTCTTCTCTTATGACCTTCTAGAGGTCTTACTAATCACTTTCGACGTTTCCATGCAAAGTGATGTATGTCAAAATTTTAGAAAATTGGTTATCTGAACAATGTAAGATAGAAATACTAAAGGTAATAGGCCATAAAACCGGTTTTGAAAAATTCTCACTTAGAACGTTATTCGCGCCGATGCTTCAAATGTCAAGGCAAGGTAAACTACCTTACTGAGGACATCGACTATTTAAGTATTTGATAGCACTTATGCTCATAGACACACACAGTACGCAATACTTAAATAATTTTGTTATATTTGAAATCTCAATGACTACCACTCCCGCTACCATCCCATAGTGAATGACGATTATGTCTTATGGCCGTACATAAAGTTCGCTCAGAAGCTGTTGAAATAACAAGTTAAATTGGCGGTCGGGTTTGTGGCAATGCCACTTAGCTTGTTCCCTGCTGCTTTCCGCAAAATCCAACTTCAATCTTGGTTAATCATTAAAATGATTTAATTTGCTTCAGTTGATGGGTCAAGCTAAATTTTTCAATGAATTCATTCATGATGTGAAACTTAACGTAGGAGGTTTATGATGGTTGAAGGGGGAGACGTTCACAAGTCCCCAGCTCAGCGTTGAGTAAATACTCCTCAAGTTATTCGTAATGTCCAAACTTTTTAAATTTGTGTTATTCACACTTTGGTGGGTACGATTTACGCACTGAAAGCTCATTTTCTGTACACTAGACAACTTGTATGGCTGTGTTTTTTTGTTATTCGTCAAAGTGAACTAATTTAATTAAATTGTAGGTGAGGGTGGAAATGAATTTAGTTGTATGAGAAAAGTTGACCGCGTCGACAAGCAGCGAAAGAAAGTTAGTCCTTTTGGCCTTGCAGTTAACTTAATATCTTGTTCCAAAAGTTTGACCAATCTACTTCTCCCCGTAGTTATCCTTTCCACGTCTTTCTTAAGATATCAAAGGCTAAAGCCATATCTCATTAATTGCTAACAATAATATTCCATTAATTCGCTCTGATAATATTGAATTATATATAGAACATGTGTTATATGTTTTCATTTATTCACATACTTTGCAGAAATTTTTGTTGAACCAGAAACTCTACAAAATTTTGCCTTATATAAGGTGTATTTATTTACACCAAACACCTAATGAAATCAATGTGGAATGTGGTTAGTAACCACTGGTTACGTCTGAGAAAATAAGGACTTTATAAAAGAGTGCAACTAGGTTTATAAGTGAGGTGTATCGTCAGGCAAAAAAGAAAGAGAGGCATCTAATAAAAGAATAATAGAATGAGTACGCTAATCTAAAGTTTTCAAGACTGGAGGAGTTACTGCAGGTACAATAACGAAGGGAACAAATTCATTATCAAATCATCTCACTTCACTGTTGACCAATCATCATCATTTATTGGCGCTTAACCGCCTAAGCGATTTTGGCCGTTGCATATCAAAGCACGCCAGTCATTCCTTTTTAGCGATAACTGACGCCAATTGGAAACCCCAAGGGAGTTCAAGTCATCCTCCACCCGTTATTTCCATCTCAGTCGAGGTCTCCCCCTTCCTCTGCTGCCGAATTCAGGCGACGATAGGAAAACCTTCTGTGCTGGAGCTTCTTTGTCCATTCGCATAACATGGTCCAGCCAGCGGAGTCTTTGGGCTTTAATTCGCTGAACTATGGTCAGATCTGCGTAGAGCTCGTACAGCTCATCGTTAAATTTCCTTCGATACTCGCCGTTGGCATCACGGGAAGGACCATAAATCTTCCGGAGAACTTTTCTCTCAAATACTCCAAGGGCCATCTCATCTTCAGGCAAAAAAGAAAGAGAGGCATCTAATAAAAGAATAATAGAATGAGTACGCTAATCTAAAGTTTTCAAGACTGGAGGAGTTACTGCAGGTACAATAACGAAGGGAACAAATTCATTATCAAATCATCTCACTTCACTGTTGACCAATCATCAACATCATTTATTGGCGCTTAACCGCCTAAGCGATTTTGGCCGTTGCATATCAAAGCACGCCAGTCATTCATTTTTAGCGATAACTGACGCCAATTGGAAACCCCAAGGGAGTTCAAGTCATCCTCCACCCGTTGTTTCCATCTCAATCGAGGTCTCCCCCTTCCTCTGCTGCCGAATTCAGGCGACGATAGGAAAACCTTCTGTGCTGGAGCTTCTTTGTCCATTCGCATAACATGGCCCAGCCAGCGGAGTCTTTGGGCTTTAGTTCGCTGAACTATGGTCAGATCTGCGTAGAGCTCGTACAGCTCATCGTTAAATTTCCTCCGATACTCGCCGTTGGCATCACGGGAAGGACCATAAATCTTCCGGAGAACTTTTCTCTCAAATACTCCAAGGGCCATCTCATCTTCTCTTGACATTGTCCATAAGTCTGAGCCATACATCAGGACAGGTATGATGAGAGACTTATAGAGCGTGATCTTTGTTCTTCGAGAGAGAACTTTACTTCTCAATTGCCTACTCAGTCCAAAGTAGCACTTGTTGGCAAGAGTGATTCTCCGCTGGATTTCTAGACTGATATTATTTTCGGTGTTGATACTGGTTCCAAATAGACGAAGTCCCTCACAGTTTAAAATTTGTAACTATCAACAGTGACATGGCTGCCAAGGCGCAGGTGCGCCGATTCTTTCTTTGATGACAGCAAATACTTGTCGTCTTGTCCTCGTTCACGGCAAGACCCACTTTTTTCGCTTCCTTATCCAGTCCAGAGAAGGCAGCGCTTACGGCGCGGTTGTTAAGGTCAATGATATCAATATCATCGGCATACGCCAGCAATTGCACGCTCTTGTAAAATATTGTATCATTGCGGTTTAGCTCTGCTGCTCGAATTATCTTCTCCAGGATCAGATTGAAGAAATCGCACGAAAGGGAGTCGCCCTGTATGAAGCCTCGTTTGGTTTCAAATGGCTCAGAGAGGTCCTTCCCGATTCTGACGGAGCTGTTGGTATTGCTCAACATCATTTGGCAAAGCCGTATAAGCTTTGCAGGGAAGTCAAATTCAGACATGGCGGCATACAGGCAACTCCTTTTTGCGCTGTCAAAAGCGGCTTTGAAATCGACAAAGAGATGGTGTGTATCGATTCTTTTATCATGGGTCTTCTCCAGGATTTGGCGTATCGTGAAAATCTGGTCGATGGTAGACTTACCAGGTCTAAAGCCACACTGATAAGCTCCAATCAGTTTGTCTACGATGGGCTTCAGCCTTTCACACAACACGCTAGAAAGAACCTTATATGCGATATTAAGAAGACTGATTCCGCGGTAGTTGGTGCGGTTAGCGGGATCGCCTTTCTTGTGGATTGGGCAAAGCACACTTAAATTCCAATCCGGAGGCATGCATTCATCTGACCATATTCTGCATAAGAGCTGATGCATGCTTTTGACCAGCTCTTCGCCTCCGTGTATGAAAAGCTCGGCGGGTAGTCCGTCTTTTCCAGGCGCTTTGTTGTTTTTGAGCCGGGATATAGCTATCCTCACTTCATCATAGTCAGGTGGTGGGACGACTTTTCCATCGTCAGGGATTGGGGTATCGGGTTCGACGTCTCCCTCGCAATTTAGCAGTGAGGAGAAGTGCACCCTCCATAATTTAAGTACACTTTGTACGTCGGTTACCAGGTCGCCATTATTGTCCTTACAGGAGCTTGCCCCGGTCTTAAAACCTTCCGTCATCCGCCGGATCTTTTCATAGAATTTTCGGGCATCATTCCTTCAGCCAGCATCTCAAGCTCCTCACACTCACGCCTTTCGGCCTCACTTTTCTTTTTTCTGAAAAGGCGTCTCTCTTCCTTCTTTGCCTCACGATATTGTTGCCATACACTGCGGGTTTCGCCCGTTCGCAACGTCTCCTTGTAGGCAGCGTCCTTTTTTTTCGAGGCAGTTTTGCATTCCTCATCGTACCAGTTGTTCTTGCGGGCTCGCTGAAACCCTATAGTGGCCTCAGCGGCGGTACGCAATGAGTGAGAGATATGCTTCCATTACTCGGTTACATCGTTAGGTCGAGGATTGCCCTCTGCTAGCAGGTGTGAGAGTCGAGTGGTGAAATTATCAGCTGTCTTTGTCAAGCGCAGCTTCTCGACGTCAAATTTTTCTTCCGCTACTGTGCGCACTTTCTTCGTTGCACAGAGGCGTGTGCGTATCTTGGCTGCGACAAGATAATGGTCCGAGTCGATATTGGGACCGCGTAGGGTTCGCACGTCTAGAACGGTGGAGCTGTTTCTGCCGTCGATCATGACATGATCAATCTGGTTTCTTGTTCTTTGATCAGGGGACAGCCTTGTCATGCGCAGCTTCTCGACGTCAAATTTTTCTTCCGTTACTGTGCGCACTTTCTTCGTTGCACAGAGGCGTGTGCGTATCTTGGCTGCGACAAGATAATGGTCCGAGTCGATATTGGGACCGCGTAGGGTACGCACGTCTAGAACGGTGAAGCTGTTTCTGCCGTCGATCATGACATGATCAATCTGGTTTCTTGTTCTTTGATCAGGGGACAGCCTTGTCATGCGCAGCTTCTCGACGTCAAATTTTTCTTCCGTTACTGTGCGCACTTTCTTCGTTGCACAGAGGCGTGTGCGTATCTTGGCTGCGACAAGATAATGGTCCGAGTCGATATTGGGACCGCGTAGGGTACGCACGTCTAGAACGGTGAAGCTGTTTCTGCCGTCGATCATGACATGATCAATCTGGTTTCTTGTTCTTTGATCAGGGGACAGCCTTGTCATGCGCAGCTTCTCGACGTCAAATTTTTCTTCCGTTACTGTGCGCACTTTCTTCGTTGCACAGAGGCGTGTGCGTATCTTGGCTGCGACAAGATAATGGTCCGAGTCGATATTGGGACCGCGTAGGGTACGCACGTCTAGAACGGTGAAGCTGTTTCTGCCGTCGATCATGACATGATCAATCTGGTTTCTTGTTCTTTGATCAGGGGACAGCCTTGTCATGCGCAGCTTCTCGACGTCAAATTTTTCTTCCGTTACTGTGCGCACTTTCTTCGTTGCACAGAGGCGTGTGCGTATCTTGGCTGCGACAAGATAATGGTCCGAGTCGATATTGGGACCGCGTAGGGTACGCACGTCTAGAACGGTGGAGCTGTTTCTGCCGTCGATCATGACATGATCAATCTGGTTTCTTGTTCTTTGATCAGGGGACAGCCAGGTGGCTTCGTGTATTCGTTTATGCTAGAACCTAGTACTACTGATGACCATATTGCGAGCAGCGGCGAAGTCAATCAACCTAGTGCCGCTGGGTGATGTTATATCGTGGAGACTAAATTTTCCAACTGTAGGACCAAAGACTCCTTCCTTGCCCACATTGGCATTAAAGTCGCCGAGCACGACTTTGATATCATGTTGGGGGCAGCGATCATAAGTTTGTTCAAGTTTATCGTAGAAGGAGTCCTTCTCTGCGTCGTCCGTCTCCACAATCGGCGCATAGGCGCCGATAAATGTTATGTTGAAAACCTCGCCTTGATGCGGATCGCAGCGAGACGCTCGTCCACAGGAGTGAACGCTAGTACTTGGCGGGAAGTCTCTTTCCCACCACGAATCCTACACCACGCGCTTTGCCGAGTGTCTGGCCACTGTAGTATACGTCACAAGGTCCGATGGTCGTCTTTCCTTGTCCCGTCCATCGCATTTCCTGCAGGGCGGTGATGTCAGCCTTTGCGTTCACGAGGACATCAACTAGTCGGGCAGCGGTACCATCCCTTGAGAAGGGTCCGGAGATTCCAGGTACATGCCCTAATATCCTTCTCGTAGTCCTTGTTTCGTTTTGTCGGGTCGTCAACATTAAAGGGGTTTCTCATCCGAGGCTTTTCTTTGCTTTTCATTGGAATAAAGTTTTTAAGTGGCGGGTCCCAAACCCAGCGCACAACCCGTCTCCGGGATTTTGATAAAAATATTCACACATTTATATAGCGAGCCGCTTGCTACAAGACAGACACCCGCTTGCAGCCGCACCATGTGGTAAACAGACGCTGCGAAAAAGACCTCGGTGGGCCCTTAAACCAAGTATGTCAGAGTGGCCCCACCGGGGCTCCCTCTCTCTCTGCCGCGAGGCTAGGTAGCTCCCGTTGCACAGAGTGCACGACTCCCGTTGCACAGAGTGCACGAACGAGGACGCAAGAGTCGGGATTGAGCAAGGTCACTTAGCAACCACACTCCATTACACACTGTTGACCAATACAAAGCTTAAAATATGGAGAGCTTCGTGTATGCAACGGAGAGGCACTCTTGCCACTGGGCAAATATTTATTGTCGTTCCCGTTATACTGATAACGACAGTCTAGTTCAGAAGTTTTTCTATCGACACCCTGCAAAAATGACAATATACTCTCATCAATACTCTCTAGAGTATTCCAGTCCTTTGCCGGATATGAATCCGGTGCGTTATCAGTGAATAGCAACTTGTGGTATTAGCCCGAATGTCTTGAAAACGAATGTCCTGCCCCACAGTTGACTCTCCTGCGTCATCCATTTTCCTCTTTCATATCGTTTTTGCTCCCTATACCTCTTCTCTTTCTATTATTATTCATACTATTCCTATCCATAGCCCTATCCAATGGTCGGTTCCGCGCCCACTACCTCCCCTTTTTCTGGAGGTGCTAGGGTGTATAGGAGCTGCCACATGCCCTTCTTCCTCCGCCCCCTTTTTTGCGAACGTGTTAGAGAATAATCTCATTTAAATCCTTACTCCTAACTAAGCACGTCTATCATCTGAGTAAATAGGTACCGCATCCTTAATTTTTCTTATAATTATTTACAACATTTTTTGCTGGCAGTATTATTAACTTGTAACAGTACGATAAAATCTGTCCAAATAACAGAATTAACTATTGACCATTTTGTAGATTATAACTGTTGTATAAGTTAATACCGTCCCTTTTACGATCTAACAGGGAAATCTGTGCTGTATATGGCGATTGATATTTGTAATAAGCAATAAAATTAATTGGACTTAACTGAAAGCTATTCGTGCTTGCATGCACACTAGCATTTTAACAAAACTTCGATAGTGTCATACGAGTATAAGTAAGTACTAGCATAATAAGTAAATACTTAAGTGTTCTTTTCAAAGAGTAGTTGTTGGTGCATTATCTGAGACTTGCAAAAAACATGCAAAGTTATCTGTAATGCGAAGCTTATGCTCGAAGCTGAGTCACGTCAGACACATATCAGAAGTATGTTAGAAGGGGCCATATTCCCCACAAACATTAAGGAAGAAATATTATATGAATGTGCCCCATTCCACCTCTGTGAGCCTAACCATTCTGGAACCTCGAAGCAAACCTATTAAATTTATATTGGAATTAACAAAATCAAAGATCAAAATAGACCACATGTGCAAGTTTACAGGTTCGAGACCTGCCGTCTTGCACATTTCTGCATATTACTTAATTTTGAATTTTACTGGCATAATTTTAGTGCTTTTCCGAATAGTTCAACACCAGACAGATTATTATAGTTATGAGCACATATATTAAGCAGGCAAGTCACCCCTAACTTAATAGGAAAGTAAAGGTTCGGATGATATAAAGGGTTTTACGGTATCATACACTCAAAGACAAAATCGTTCTAAAACGAACGAAACAAGTCCAAAACTGAGAACATTCGTGCACAAAAGTCTGTCAATAACGATTTGACTTAACTCGTGAACGATGGTCTTATTTTGAGAACGGATTTTTCAAGAACATGTTTTGTGTTCCATGAACAGTTTGGACTTGATTTATGAACATTTGTAACTTATTCTGAGAACGTATTGGGCTCATTTTAGGAACATTTTGGGTCAAAGTAAACAAAAAATCTAAAAAAAAAAATTATTTTTCAGAGTTCTTCTGAATGACAAATTATTTCTCACTGTCTTTTGTGGTTTGCCTCCACCCGGAGTCGAGCTCACACTGCTTTGACTGCTGAACGGAGGGGTTTACCATCAGGCCATCGCGTCCTTATGTTTGCCGCCGTTTAATTGCAGCTATGTTTTATGGCAGCAATGACAGTATCTTCACTATTGGATTTGTTCTGTTGCTGTTTACAGACTAAATGCCTAAAAGTATGCAACGATGTTGTAACGTTCTCGTTATGTGTTCTGATGATAACACCGGCCGTTCTATTTTCGACAACATCGTTCTGATGACAGCACCGACCGTTCTATTTCCGATAACTTCGTTCGCATTTCAAGAACCTGGGGGGTCACTCTGTATTGCGATGCGAATGACATTTTTTTCGCATTTGCCTTATCGACACTCTGTAACTCAACTATCGCAACGGAAATTGACATTTTCGGATTTGCTTTTACCCTTTCGAATTCATTTTTTCCCTCTCGAATTGCGTACATGTGCATATGCAAAAATCATCCGTATAAACATAATTTTATTAGTTTACTTGAAGTTTTCTTACAAATTTTTGGTAATTATTTTGTAAATTCCAAATTTAAAAGTTAAACTACATCAATATTTTTCAAAATATAAAATTTTTTTGAATTAATTTTGCGAAATAAGTGCCAAAATAATCATGTTTTTCGATAAGAAAGTTAAGTATATTAATAGCTCTGCAATAATTTATAAGAATATGTTTAAACATTTTAATTCATTCCAAATTTTTCAGCGATGCGATAGCGGTGCGACTGCGTTTTGTTGTAGGAAGACAAATCCGAATGTACAAAGCAATTGACACTCGCTTTCGCGATACAGAGTGTTGTACGTACATATATTTCAATACACATAAACATTTTTTGCAAGTACATCCTCTGTTTGTATAGTATACAGTTGGGCGCTAAATGAAAGAAAATGGTAGGGTACAAGCATAAGAATGAGTTGGGAACGGGTAGAAGCAGGTACAAGCAGAGGATAAGCCTCGAAGTATGCAATGAAAATTGTCAACTTCCGGTTAATTTTACAACAGTGATGCCAACCAAAACAAGAAAATAACCAAACGCCGCAGAATAGCAATGCTATAGCAATACAGGGGGGTCACTCTGTATTGCGATTCGAAATTCAATGCGATTCGAAAGTGAAATGCGATGCGATAAGCAAATGGTACTCTGTATTGCTATAGCATTGCTAACAGTGCTGCGTTCTGCGGCCTTTGGTTATTTTCTTGCTTGGGTTGGCATCACTGTTGTAAAACTAACCGCAAGTTGACAATTTTCATTGCATACTTCAAGTGAAGGCTCTTGTCCTATGCTTTTACCCATACCATTTCTTTTAATTTGGCGCCTAACTGTATGCTATGCTGCAAACACTTGTACTTGCAAAAGATATTTGTACCTATATACATATATACCTTTTATGTGTATTGAAATATGTGTGCATGCGTGTGCATATGCAAAATCACGTCTGTATAAACATAATTTCATTAGTTTAATTGAAGTTTTCTTACAAATTTTTGGTAATTATTTTGTAAATTTAAAAGTTAAACAAAATATTTTTCAAAAAAAAAAAAATATTTTTTTATTAATTTTGCGAAATAAGCGCCAAAATAAACATGTTTTTCGATAAGGAAGGTAAGTATACTAATAGCTCTACAATAATTTACAAGAATATGTTTAAAAATTTATATTTATTCAAAATTGTTTAGCGGTGCGATAGCGGTTCGACTGCGTATTGTTGTAGGAAGACAAATCCGAATGTACAAAGCAATTGACATTTCACTTTCGCGATACAGAGTGTACGCGATTCGAGAGGGAAAAAATGAATGCGAAAAGGGAAAAAACAAATCCGAAAATGTCAATTTCCGTTGCGATAGTTGAGTTACAGAGTGTCGCTAAGGCAAATGCGAAAAAATTTTCTTTCGCATCGCAATACAGAGTGACCCCCCAGAGTAGCTTTTGCTTGTCGCATCGCATTTCATTTTCGAATCGCATTGACTTTCGAATCGCAATACAGAGTGACCCCCCTGGTAGTTATTTTAAGACAGGGTGGTATATTTTCAAGACCAAGTGTTCTTTTTTTAAGACCGAAAAATCAAGAACACGAAAATCTAAAATGGAGACCTGTGGTGCTGCATTTTAGAACGGTGTTTTTCCCTGAGTGTATCAAGTAACAGTTTACTTTCTCTTCCTCCTCAAAATTTTATTTCTCTTCTCCTTTTCATCCTTCCATCCACAGCATCACCGAATAGTCGAAAGTTTCCTCAATAATTGTAAGTTTGTATCCTACCCAAATTGTTGGGGCGAGTGATCTTATTCATTAGGATCACTTAATTCGCATGTTAATAGAATAGTCCTTTTGCATTTTTATAAGAGTTAGGGCCATATACAACATACATAACTTTACAGAGCACCAGAAAACACATTTGGGGGATTCATCAAACCTTATAAGTTTAAGAAATGCGTAAATTTATACAATTATCAGCTCAGTTAAACGAACGCCCAAGAAAAATGTATATGTATGTACTTCATGTCCAACAAAAACTTGTTTCCCATTTTCAGCATATTCTTCTATTTTTGTGCAGTGTGCATTGAATGCATTAAAAAAGTTACATATCGAACGGCGTAATTGAATTGGATAAATTTACGAGCTCTTTTACACGCCAAAATCAACGCGGATGTTTATCAAATTTGTGTAAACTTCGTTCATACATTTCATTTACACACTTGCTAAAACTATACGTTTACGCTCTTTATAAGGTGTTTATAAGGGTTGATGAATCCCCCTATTGCAAATCCCCCCCGCAAAACGCAACCAGAAATTACTTAAAGAAATCCATAAACTCAGTATTTGGCACGTTGTGGGTTTCTTTTCGCTACTTAGGGAGCAATATTAGAGAAAATGCAAACATATCTCTACCTATAAAAAAACTTCCTGGCCTAAACAAATAATATTAAAAGCAAATATGTAATTAAAAACCTGGATCACATAAATCTCAAAAACTCTCACTAAAAATCCTAATCAGATATTACTTCACACAATTATGCATAGCGAAGAAGAAAATCCTATGCAATCAATATCTAAAAAATTTCCTATCTCAAGTCTCCACAGATATGCCATATACATACACTGAGGGGAAAAGCAGAGCAAATTCAACAAAAAACCGTGTCAAATCGACAAAAAACAGCAATGATAGTCAGCCTACCTTGCCTTTGTTGCGTCGAGTATAAAAATGCTATTTTAATTTAACATTTTATCGGAGTAAGTTAGACGTCAGAAATTGTTAATACAACGTTTGCGATATTTGTTTGAAGCATATTTCGTTGTGAAGTAACAACACAAAATGGTCATTATTACCTTCTTTTGTTGTTTAAGCTGTTCTGAGTTCGATTCCACTACTCGACAAAAAAAACCTCCAAGAATAAAAGCACATTCTCTTAATGTAAAATGTTCTCCTGATTCCGAATATCACATCCATTTTTCTGTGGCAGATCTAGTTTCGAGATATCGGTAAAAATATGAAAATTCCCAATTTGTATTTTTCATTTTTTCGGTTGAAACTGTTGAATTATACGTTATACTAGTTTCAGTAAACATTTTTTGCCTTCATTTCTATAATTATCTTCAGTAGTTTGGCCGCTATTACAAAAACCGTTAAAAAAATTTTGAAAATATCGAAATTGTTTACAGCTTTGTTCTAAAAGACACCACACTTTCTAACGTTGCCTTGTTGCTTTCTCCAAGAGTCGAGCTTTGACTGCTGTATGCAGGTGTTTTATGCCATCGTGTACTTGTGCTTTTCGGCGTCCAATTGCAGCTTTGTTCTTTGACAGTACCTTCGCTGTTAGATTAGGTAGGTAGGTAGGTAGAAGTGGCTGCCGCAAAGGCACACCTAGGCCAGTAATAAAAGGCCCGTTGTGATACCACCAAACACTAGGAAAGTCAGTCCCGGGGCCCGGCCATATGGAAAATCCCAGTGCTGTCGGGACTCTCCATATAGCCGAAACCCGGGACTGACACTCCTAACCGACACCGCTACCCCTCCTCGAACCATTTTGATAACTTGATTACATTATCGCAGTGTAGATCCATCTGCAAATTTTGGGGCTGAGCCCCCATTTTTTGCCAATGGCTCTTTTACACGTGTCAAGTGCAATGCACGCTTTCCTCTGGCGCTGGATGACATTCTCCTTCCAGTTAAGCTTTCTATCTAGAACTGTGCCTAGGAATTTGGCTTTGTCAGCTAAGTTCAGGCGCACGCCATCTAGTTCTGGTAGGTTCAACGGTGGTATCTTGTACCGCCTGGTATAAAGGACAAGCTCTACCTTTCCCGGGTTGATGCTAAGTCCGCAGCGAGAGGACCATGAAGAAACTTCTCGCAGTGCTACTTGCATCAAGTCACACAGGGTTTGTGGGAATTTGCCCATATATGCAATAGCTAAATCGTCTGCATATGCCACTATCTTCCCGCCCCCCCACCTTGTGTCTCGTAGCAGCGAGTTTACGGTGAGGTTCCATAGGAGCGGGGAGAGAACACCACCCTGAGGCGTTCCTCTTGTGACATAGCGTGAAAGATCAACTGTTCCCAGTGAAGAAACTATTTTCCTTCCCTTTAGTAGTTGATCAATTAGTCCAATAAGAGACCTATTTATGCCCAGGTTTGTTAAAGCAGTGTTAATAGCCTCCGGCCTTATATTGTTGAAAGCCCCTTCGATGTCCAGAACTCCGTTCAAATAACCAAAATTTTGTTAATTCAACAGAATTCGGTCAACTTCAGGATTACAGTACGAGATTGTTGATTTTACCAGTTTCATTGTTTTCTTTGAAATGAAATCTTTGTATCTATGTATTTTGTTGTTGCTTTGCAATGAGTTGTATACTTTCAGCGGCAGATCAATTACACTATCCGACAAAAAAAACTCCACGATATTTGATACATGAATCTTATGCTATGGATACACACACGGAGATTATCTCCAATAAATCTTCTTTAATCAGATCCAAATTTTACCCTAATACACACAAAAATGAAGATTAACAGCATTGAGAATTACTACTTTGGTTGTTATTGCACTATATTCTTACCTACCTCAGGGACATCTAGTTGTCAAAAGTCGGATCTTAGAAACCAGCGCGACGCCTATCTGTCAGCTACCCTTAATTTCCTAGTGTTTCTTGGTGTTGTTGTCTATTTGTGTACAGAGTGTTGCCAGTGCAAATTTTTTAAAACTGCTCAAATCTTCTTAATTTTTGGGAGTTTATAATGAAGATTATGCTCAAGTTAACTCCCAAAAGCGCAGTTAATTTGGAATTTGCGCTAATGTATCAGCCGTATTATTCTATGGATACACACACGGAGATTACCTCCAATTAATCTTCTTTAATCAGATCCAAATTTTACGCTGATACACACAAAATTGAAGATTAACAATCAGCGCACTAGATGGCTTTGGTTGTAGTACTTGCGGTTTAAAATAGATGTCGCTATTTTTTGGTGACATCTAGTGTCCAGTAGCGGCGAACTCGTAATTTTGGTAGTGGTCGTTGCGATGTTTGTTTATTTATCGATGACAGTAGCGGTCAAATAGTTATGATATCTGCTCAAATCTTCTTAATTTTTGGGAGTTTATAATGAAGATTATGCTCAAGTTAACTCCCAAAAGCGGAGATAATTCGGAATTTGCGCTAATGTATCAGCCGTATTATGTAGAATTATTCGCTGATTCCAAATATGTAATCAGAAAGTTCAAAAGTAGAACAGTTTTTGAGATATTTTAAAATTTCAGTTTTTGAGATAAAAAAAAAGTAGGACTACTAATTCGTCAATATCTCCGCTAATACTGCTTCGATTTTGCTGTTTCACTTTATCAGGAGAGGTTAAAATACTGTTTTTACCTTGTAAAATTTATTTTAATGGGTTTTGAAGTGACAAAGTTATAGCGAATACAAAAAAAAATTTTGTGCAAATTTTCACTTTTTTTTCTATATTCATCATTTTGTATGTAATTTTTCTAAGTGAAATATTCCATTAATTCCTGTTTTTACACCGTGAGTCAATAGCCTGTTGATTACGGAACATTTTGACACTTACCAGATTATAATCAGTAGAAAAATGATAATGAGAGAGATTTAGTGAAAAAAACCCATATATGATTTTTCATTGAACCTCTAATGGCGATATGTTGCTTAATTACACTATTCGACAAATTTTCAAAAATTTACATTTCCACGACATTTGATACGTGATTCCTATGTAAAATTTCCTGCTGATTCCAAATATGTAAACATTTGATTTAAAAGTGGAACAGTTTTCGAGATATTTTGAAATTTCAGTTTTTGAGATAAAAAAAAAGTCGGACTACTAATTCGTCAATATCTCCGCTAATACTGCTTCGATTTTTATGCTGTTTCACTTTATCAGTAGAGAATAAAATACTGTTTTTACCTTGTAAAATTTATCTTAATCGGGTTTGAAGTGACGAAGTTATAGAGAATACAAAAAAAAAATTTCACTTTTTTTCGATATCAATCTTCATTTACGTAGCTTTTCTAAGTAAAATAGTCATCAAATTTTAACTTAGCCTACTTTGTCATAGTTTTTGATCAAATCGTCATTGACACTGTGGTCGCACAATTTTTATTGCGACGATTATTAAAAATAAAACGGGTCTGGTTGTAATATATAAAAGTTTTCCCCTGTTTTGGAAAATAAATTTGATTTTACTACCGGTATTTTTTTCAACATATGAAGTGAATTGTGTTTACGTGAGCATTGTGTAATAATGTGCGTACATATACATAAGTGCAAAAACCCAAAAAATAAGTTCTGTTATATGTGTGGAAGATAAATTTTTACATCGGCTAGAAGTTTTAATGAAAGACTACAAGCCACTTTTCGTGAATATTTTAATATTGTTCCGCAAAACACTTACAAACCATGGGCACCGAATGTTTTGTGTGATACTTGCAGAGTAAACTTAAGTAACTGGAAGTCTGGGGGTCACTCTGTATTTCGATGCGAAAGAAAATTTTTTCGCATTTGTCTTAGCGACACTCTTTAACTCAACTAACGCCAGAGAACGTATAATACGCGCATAATTTTGTGTTTTGATTATTTGAGGTAGGTCGTTGGCATTTGCATTTGGGTTTGAGGTAGGTCATGGTATGGCGTGTAAGTACGTACATACATTTCAAACTTTTATTTTTTCATAGAACTCAATTGTAAATAATTTTACTTTGGAACCGGCGATATATACATATCTATGGGCAGGTGAAGTGGACATCAGCTGTGGGAGTAATATAAGTTAGAAACACACGATTATTATACCTACATTAACAATAAAAACCAATGAATAATTAATTAAAATTAATAAGTTATGTTTATTTATTGCAAATTAATTTAAAAAAAAAAAATAAAAATTATAATCAAATACATATACATATTTTTTAATTTATTAATTTTCATATCATACAGATGTATAAAACTATTACCTAATGATATCACATTGGTTGAATATGACATTCTCTATGTTAGTAAAATAATTCACTGCTGGTTGTCTATGTAAGCTCATGAATTCTGTTGTTAACGCCGATTCCCTATGCAGGTACAAGAACTCTGTTAGCATGCTGTTAAATAAAAATTGCTCGGCGAATTCCTTACCCGCGGTTTGATAGCTTACTTCTTCACACCATTCGTCGTGTTGGCGCTTCTCTGTATTATACGTTCTCTGACATGAAGTACATACATATACATTTTTCTTGGGCGTTCGTTTAACTGAGCTGATAATTGTATAAATTTACGCATTTCTTAAACTTATAAGGTTTGATGAATCCCCCAAATGTGTTTTCTGGTGCTCTGTAAAGTTATGTATGTTGTATATGGCCCTAACTCTTATAAAAATGCAAAAGGACTATTCAATTAACATGCGAATTAAGTGATCCTAATGAATAAGATGACTCGCCCCAACAATTTGGGTAGGATACAAACTTACAATTATTGAGGAAACTTTCGACTATTCGGTGATGCTGTGGATGGAAGGATGAAAAGGAGAAGAGAAATAAAATTTTGAGGAGGAAGAGAAAGTAAACTGTTACTTGATACACTCAGGGAAAAACACCGTTCTAAAATGCAGCACCACAGGTCTCCATTTTAGATTTTCGTGTTCTTGATTTTTCGGTCTTAAAAAAAGAACACTTGGTCTTGAAAATATACCACCCTGTCTTAAAATAACAACCAGGGGGGTCACTCTGTATTGCGATTCGAAAGTCAATGCGATTCGAAAATGAAATGCGATGCGACAAGCAAAAGCTACTCTGGGGGGTCACTCTGTATTGCGATGCGAAAGAAAATTTTTTCGCATTTGCCTTAGCGACACTCTGTAACTCAACTATCGCAACGGAAATTGACATTTTCGGATTTGTTTTTTCCCTTTTCGCATTCATTTTTTCCCTCTCGAATCGCGTACACTCTGTATCGCGAAAGTGAAATGTCAATTGCTTTGTACATTCGGATTTGTCTTCCTACAACAAAACGCAGTCGAACCGCTATCGCACCGCTAAACAATTTTGAATAAATATAAATTTTTAAACATATTCTTGTAAATTATTGTAGAGCTATTAGTATACTTACCTTTCTTATCGAAAAACATGTTTATTCTGGCGCTTATTTCGCAAAATTAATAAAAAAAATCCTTTTTTTTTTGAAAAATATTTTGTTTAACTTTTAAATTTACAAAATAATTACCAAAAATTTGTAAGAAAACTTCAATTAAACTAATAAAATTATGTTTATACGGACGTGATTTTGCATATGCACACGCATGCACACATATTTCAATACACATAAATAGGTACAAATATCTTTTTTAAGTACAAGTGTTTGCAACATAGCATACAGTTAGGCGCCAAATTAAAAGAAATGGTATGGGTAAAAGCATAGGACAAGAGCCTTCACTTAAAGTATGCAATGAAAATTGTCAACTTGCGGTTAGTTTTACAACAGTGATGCCAACCCAAGCAAGAAAATAACCAAAGGCCGCAGAACGCAGCACTGTTAGCAATACAGAGTACCATTTGCTTATCGCATCGCATTTCACTTTCGAATCGCATTGAATTTCGAATCGCAATACAGAGTGACCCCCCTGGTGTAATGTTGAAAAAATACCGGTAGTAAAATCAAATTTATTTTCCAAAACAGGGGAAAACTTTTATATATTACAACCAGACCCGTTTTATTTTTTAATAATCCTCGCAATAAAGATTGTGCGACCACAATGTCAATGACGATTTGATCAAAAACTATGACAAAGTAGGCTAAGTTAAAATTTGATGACTATTTCACTTAGAAAAGCTACGTAAATGAAGATGGATATCGAAAAAACTCTTCTACTTTTAAATCAAATGTTTACATATTTGGAATCAGCAGGAAATTTTACATAGGAATCATGTATCAAATTTCGTGGAGTTGTAAATTTTTGAAAATTTGTCAGATAGTGTTATCACCACTTTGATTTTACAATGTTGCCAAATCCATTCGAAAAAGTTGATGTTGAAATGAAATCGTTAGCATTGTTGAGTTGTTTTCACTATTCATTGTTAAAACTTCTATATTATTTTAAGCACACACGGAGAAAAATAATTTTCTAAAATCTAGAAAAATATGTTCTCAATCTCAAAAAAGTAAATAATTTGACAAATTTTAAAAATTTACTTGATTTTCGCTGAAATTAGTCAAAAAAGTTTACTTCAAACAAGCAAGTTATTTTCTTATCAAAAACAAAAACAAAAACTTTAAGGAGAATGTGTTAAAAAAAAAATTTTAAATAAATAAGAAAATTTTTCACTTTATTGAAGAAATATTTTCTTATTTATTTAAATTTTTGTATTTCAGTCCATATTGTATGAGCAACACTAGTTATAGTAATTTCGTTTATTTTATTTGCATTACAAACTCCTGTAATTTGAAGATGGTTTTTCGTTAAAAGTTTATGGAAATACATTATTTATGTTTGCAATCACAAATTGTGGTTTTTTCACAAGCCAACTTAACACAAACAGAATGAAGCTCTAAATCCTCAGATCCCAAGCGCTAGCTCCAATTGTACACATAGAAGGTAAAGGTAGACTCGGAAAAAAACAAGAATTTTGTACTTCAATCAAGCCCCAATCAAGAATTTTGGTCACGAAGTACGTTAATACCGAATATTCTTATTCTCTTAGATCGAAAATTCTTATCTCAAGAATAATTTTGTCCGAATTTAAGAACGATTGGGGCTATTTTAAGAAAAATATATTTTTAATATTAGTTTGTTATTTTGGAAAGTTTTGGTTTCATTTTTAAGGGGTTGTGAGTTCGATTTTCGGTGAAGTCTATATAATTTTTTTTTTCTAATTTATAAAAATTATTTTTCAGAGTTCTTATGTATATTGACCGATAATTGAACTCAGGTCCCTCGAACGCTCAACCAAGGTGTGTATTACAATGCCATCGTTTACTTTTGCTTGCCAGCGTCTAATTATAGCTTTGTTCTAAATGACAATTTTCCACTTTGCTTTGTTGCCCCCACCGAGAATCGAACTGACACTGCTTTGACTTCTGATCAATATGTATTTGTGTACGTAATATTTTTGTTTTTAGAACACTTTTTCTTAATATAAGTAAATTATTTTTATTTATTGATTTGAGTACGTCATAGTTTTGTTTTAAGAACACTTTTCCTTAATATAAGTACTTTATTCTTATTTGAAGCTTTTTCATCTCAATTTTAAAAACAAGAACGAAAACTTCTTATTTTAAGAATATTTAAGACCGAAAAGTTCTTAAAATTTTTAGAATGTCAAAGGATAAATCTAAGAATTATATTTTTCTCTGAGTGCAAGGTCTATTAGATTTCGTAAATATAAAAAATATAATTTAAATAAAACTAGAAATCTTTGGTTGAGGTCGAGTTCGGGCAGGGACTTCCAGGCCAACTTCCTCAACCATAATAATTCTGCGTCTATGAAGCCACAAGAAAAAATTTGTTTATTTCAAGTAAACATTACTTATTTATTTTAGGCCCACTTGCACAACGCTGAGTTATCTTTTTAATCCAGAGTTAATATGAGTTTAACCTCTCATTTGACATTAACTCTGAGTTAAAAATTATAAATTTTCGAAACACCAAGTGAGCCTTAGTGTTTATCAAGACATGATTAAAAACCCTGCTAAAGCATCCCACTAAACAATTAATTTCGACTTTTATCCGAAGTCTTTACGTTACGTCGAAAGATTTTTCCGAAATCGGAACCGATTTATTTTCGAAGTTGCTAAGAAATTGGTATGAGAGGGTTGACGCGACTTCGTTACGAATTTTTCGAAACAAAATCGGCAGTTGAAAATAAAAAAATTTGAAATTTGAAAAGGTTTTGGCAGGTACACTCAGAGAAAAAATCCCAGTTATATCAACAGTCCTCTACTGTTAATACCAAAAACGGTTGAATTGACGGAAATCTGGCCAAGTAATGTAGACTTACAGTGAATCCAACAGATTTAACAATCATTTAACAGCGAAGACACTCTCACAACAACAGATTTCTGCAGTTAATCCAACAGATTTAAGTTAATCCCGCATATTTAACACTCTCACAACAGACTTCTGGAGTTAATCCAACAGACTTCTGCAGTTAATCCAACAGACTTCTACAGTTAATCCAACAGATTTAAGTTAATCCAACAGATTTAACACTCTCACAACAGACTTCTGCAGTTAATCCAACAGACTTCTGCAGTTAACCCAACAGATTTAAGTTAATCCAACAGATTTAACACTCTCACAACAGACTTCTGCAGTTAATCCAACAGATTTAACAGCAATTCAACAGCGAAGATACTCCCATTACTGTCACAGAACAAAGATGCAATTCGACGCCATCAAACATAAGTACGCGATGGCCTGATGGTTAACATCTCCGTTAAGCAGTCAAAGCAGCGTGAGCTCGATTCTCGTGGGAAAATGTCATTTAGAGCAAAGCTGTTATTAGACGCTGGGAAGCATAAGTAAGCGATGGCATAGTGGTAATACAGTAGACCCCTGGGTTGAGTGTTCAAGAGCCCTGAGTTCCGATTCTCGGTGAATTCACAATATAAGACTCTGAAAAAAAATTTTTGTTTTTGTTTTGAAAAAAAAAAATGATATTGACTCGAAGAATCGAACTCGGAATACCTAAAACAACAAAATTTTCTGTTAAAACAACAGCTAAAACTGTTCACGAACGAACAGCATCTGTTGTTTCAACAGTTATATCGCTTGGATGGTTTTTGAATGTGAAATCTGTTGTTTTAACCTGTAATCCAGTTCGTTCTACTGTATTTTTATCTGGGTGTATTTGTGGTATAGGAGTGTAATGTAGTACAGGCCGTAATTACTGTTCTAGCAAGCCTACAACGCCGGTTAAGCTTAACATATGCGGAATTTAATAAAAAACATTCTTGTAAACCAGATATTAACTAAAACTTTTATGTTTTTCTTATTCGTACAATGCAAAAAATTACATGTTTTAAAATTTTTCAGATACAAAAAAATCGTTTCCTATGTTACAAAAAAATATGTGTTGATGCAATAATTGCCCTTAAATCACAAATAGGATACATTTATATATAGTTTTTCAAGTATGGGATAGTACTTAATTAGTTATTTGCAAATGATAATAATTTTTATTCAAATTTAAATATTAATTTCTCCTGTTGTTGTAGTTGTTAACAGCAAAAACACTCCCCGAAGATTTTGCGGAGTGATGCCGAAATTGACAGTCCTGGGCCGGATATTACCCCGGTACGCTGCGGTACTGCCCGACTGTCATGGCAGCGATTTGGTATGACCAGTGGAACCTTCTAGGTCATGTCATCCCTCCATCCGTGAGAAAGGAGAAGATGGGGGTACCACGAAATAAATCCCAAATGAAATTAGTCCAAAAAAAATTAAATAAGTCCCAAATATTTCCATACAAATTGGGACTTATTTCATACAATTTTTGTTTCTATAACTGTTGTAAGGTAAGATTTTAGCAAAACAACCAACATTCTTATTACATCGAAAGTTTTTGCGGCATCTCCAAAGACTGCAACTGATATTGTTGTGTCAATATGTTCCAAAAAGAACATATTTTCAACAACTTTGGACAACAACAATAAAAAGATTTTGATCGATGACACATTTTCAATTTTACCGCTGGGGTGTTTTAAACAGATGATTTTGATCGCCAAAAGGTAGAAAAGGACTGGTCCAAATATTGGCCGATAACTTAAAGATACAGACCGACAGAAATTTACATTTTTATTTTATGTAGAGATTATGAAAAGGCAGGGAGGAAAAAAAAACGTTGGAGGGGGGAAGGGGCGCGAGCCGCGTCCTTCGTATGGGAGGTGCCACGCCCCCTTTTTCGTTATCTCCAGTTTTTTTGGAGAGGATTGGGATTCATCTTATTTAACTCCTGGTCTAACCAAAATACTTCCCGAGATATGGACTATGAAGTATTTCATTCATTTTTTTGGAGGTGGTAGGGATCGATCTCATCTAACCTCTTACCACGTTTGAGTGGTCTAACATAAGTACTTCCAGAGATATGGACTATGAAGTATTTCATTCGTATGGGAGGTGCCACGCCCCCTTTTTCATTATCCCCAGTTTTTTTGGAGGTGGTAGAGATCGATCTCATATAACCCCTTACCAAATTTCAGTGGTCTAACATGAAGTATTTCATTTGTATGGAAGGTGCCACACCCTCTTTTTCGTTATCCCCAGTTTTTTTGGAGGTGGTAGAGATCGATCTCATATAACCCCTTGCCAAATTTCAGTGGTCTATCCTAAATACTTCCAGAGATATGGACTATGAAGTATTTCATTCGTATGGGAGGTGCCACGCCCCCTTTTTTGGTTAACCCCTAGTTTTATGAGTGAGAATATTGTTGTTATCCTAAAGCTCTGTACCAATTTTCAGGTCCCTACCTTAAACCCTTTTAGAGATTTTCACCTAGAAGAAAAAAGTTTCTATTGGAGGTGCCACGCCCCCCTAATATTTTGTTCCGATTTTAATACATGACCTGCGCGAGGTAATAACAAACAAACCCCTCAAAGGAAGTATATGATTTGGTTCATCCGTTTTCGAGTTTTAGCGTGACGACTGAACACCATTTCATTTATATATATATATAGGGTTGCCAGATTCTGAAGTGGAAAAAGAAAGACATTTCTATTTCGATAGAAAAAAAGAAGGACAAACGTAAACAACGTAAACGTTTTTTTTTTGGTGAACAAATTATTGTTGTAAATTAACAAAAATCGAACATACATTTATTCTCATATTTGACATCGCTTTCATGCATACGAGTATTTTAAGACAAACAAACAAGGATATCCAGGATACCAAAAAACGAATAAAGTATTATTACTAATTAAAAATCAATACACACCGATCCGTTACTTTTGAAAGTGGCAAAAGTCAACTGTTTGGTGTAATGAGTTATTGAAGGTTTTGCGTTTGAACTAATCCCAAAACATTGCTAACGGCCAACATACAAATACCGTAATGGTAGAACCATTGTGTATCAATACCAAGTGTAAACTCTTCTGCATAGACGTCAAAATTCCAAAATGAGTTTAACACCTGTTTGAGATTGTGGTTAATAACAAGTGTGATATCATAGACATAGTCGTGAAAACTTCAAAGTGAGTTTAGTCACCTGTTTTTAATTTCCTTTTTTGTCTCACTTCTTTCCATCTTCCCATCTCTTTCTACCATTAGGTAGAAGATAGGAGACCGCCATGTTGATGTGTGCAGGATGTTAAACAACGCCATTGCTTTTCTGTTATTCGGTGCTGGCGACATTTTAATATGTGCAGGATGTAAACAAACCGACATTTTAATGTGTGTTGTCAAAAGAAGAGTTCACACTTGGTATTGATACACAATGGGTAGAACCGTATTTGACATTTATGAAATTTTTTAAAAACTTTGAGAAATGCCAAAGGTTTAAAACATTCTCAAACAACAACAAATGCGAACATTTTTTTCTAACTGCTCTTGTTTGGCCTTTCATTTAAAAATTTTTTAGAAACATAAAAAATCATTGTCTACCAGAAGAGAGAAAAGTTCTACCTCTAAGGTATTTGTATCATGCAAACGGATGTTATATATGCGTTTGTTTACGCTGTAGACATGCTAAATTTGATCAATCAAAAGACTCCCTAAACATGTTTTTGAATAAATTCCCGTTTTTTGGACCAACAAGACTTAAAAAAATTATGGGGTATTTGTTTCCTTTAGGGGTCAACTGCTAATAAATTAGCTAAAATTATAGGAGATAGCTCAAAAGACGGGTTTTGGCCTCAGGATCAGGAAGCCGGAAGCGCTTTTTTAATTTTTTGTTTCTGTGGAAAGTCAAAAATTTACCCGGGTCCGATTCCAAAATTGGGGCGTAATCCATGGTATTTATGTGCAGAACACCTTTCTGAGTTGGCGGCCTGCGGCGGCGCTTATTATAAATAACCCTGGGCCACGCCATGCCAAGTCCGGGTGGTGGCGAAAGCCACGGTACGCATTTTTTTCGCACGTTTTTAGGTACAGCCTAATAAAATGTCAACAATCTCATGAAAACTTGCAACTTTGATTGCAAATATCTCTTCAGAGAAGCAAAATATTAAGAAAGCGCTTCCGGATTCGTGATCCTGAGGCCAAACCCCGCCTTTTTTAGCTAATTGCAATTAGCAGTTGACCCCCAAAGGAAACAAATACCGAATTGGGCTCAAGAGGTATTCTAATTTTTTCAGATATGTTGATGGATGGGAAAATGGTGCTCAATGAACCCTAATTTTTGCGATTTATATGAAAAAGTAAAAAAATTTAAAATTATATTAACTTATTAAGTGTGTTTTTTTGTTGCAGGGGTTGTAAATATGTAAGACAGATGCTAAGAAATATCATCAATATGATCTAGATTGACAAAACTTAATAATTTTTTTTCTTCCTAGGTGCGCAGTTGTACTTGTTAAAAAAAATGACAAAAATTACGGATTTTTCAATTTTTTTTAATGATGTTATATGTCCTTGAGTACTCTCTTGCCCTTGGAATATTACCTAGGTTGAAACTCTCCCAGAATATTTGATTTGGCGATAGCTAAAAATGTAGGGAGTGCCCAGATCTGTCAACCTAATTTGATTTTTCGCCTATATAATATGGGCCACCCTAATCTTTATACATATATTTGGCACTTCTTCATATTTAAATGCAAAGAAACAAAAAATAAATGCATATCATCATCATTTTTCATGAAAATACATTAAAATTTTGCACTTAAAATTTTGTGCAAAATTACAACAAAAAAAAAATCGCGAAACTCGACAAATCTCATCAAAAAAGTTTTAAGATGTGAAATACCCCAAACGGCAATAACACAAACTTTGTGTTATTGCTCAACTGAATGTGAAATAACACAAAATGTAGCAAAATTTTAAGGTTTGGTTTATTACCACTCGGAAAGAAGTCAAATTTTGTCTTATTACTCAAATATAGTATTTCATTTCAGACAGGATCGCAAGCGGCTCATATCAAACCTGCTTAAGCCGTTGGGGCCAAGCCGCGCACGACCCGCTGCGACCGGTCGTCGCGAAAGGGCGCGCGAACCGCCGCGGGCCGCGCGCCGCCCCCCGGCATTTTTATTTAACATCTTTTGTCCCTTTTAACTTCAAACGCAATACTTGACATTTTTTGTTAACTTTGTGACAATCTATATTTAATATAAATTTGATTTAACAAAAATTTTGAAAGAATTTATAAACACAACAATAATTCACGAAATAAGCATAGTTATGTTATCATCATCATCATTTATTGGCGCTTAACCGCCTAAGCGATTTTGGCCGTTTCGTATCAAAGCACGCCAGTCATTCCTTTTTAGCGATAACCGACGCCAATTGGAAACCCCAAGGGAGTTCAAGTCATCCTCCACCTGTTGTTTCCATCTCAGTCGAGGCCTCCCCCTTCCTCTGCTGCCGAATTCAGGCGACGATAGGAAAACCTTCTGTGCTGGAGCTTCTTTGTCCATTCGCATAACATGGCCCAGCCAGCGGAGTCTTTGGGCTTTAATTCGCTGGACTATGGTCAGATCTGCGTAGAGCTCGTACAGCTCATCGTTAAATTTCCGTCGATACTCGCCGTTGGCATCACGGGAAGGACCATAAATCTTCCGGAGAACTTTTCTCTCAAATACTCCAAGGGCCATCTCATCTTCTCTTGACATTGTCCATGAATCTGAGCCATACATCAGGACAGGTATGATGAGAGACTTATAGCGAGCCGCTTGCTACAAGACAGACACCCGCTTGCAGCCGCACCACGTGGTGAACAGACGCTGCGAAAAAGACCTCGGTGAGCCCTTAAACCAAGTATGTCAGAGTGGCCCCACCGGGGCTCCCTCTCTTTCTGCCGCGAGCCTAGGTAGCTCCCGTTGCCCAGAGTGCACGAACGAGGACGCAAGAGTCGGGATTGAGCAAGGTCACTTAGCAACCACACTCCATAGTTATGTTAAGTTTAGTAAAATATAGAGAAGGCATCATTAAAAACTGCTCGGCAAATCGGAGAAATTATTTCTGTATTTCCTTCCTCAGCATTCTTTTTCATTTGCTGAAAACAGTCATTGCAAACTTTAAAATGTTTGCTTGGAACAAACAAAAGTTGCCGTTCTTGTTCGCAGCATATAATGCAAAGGATTAACTATATTGAAAAAATAACACAGGTACGGCGACGAACACGTTTTCATTAAGACTTTTACCGCCTTCTTCATAAGTTTCATTGAGTACCATGTAAGTGTGAAATCTAAGGCAAAATAAAAAATAGAATAAAAAAATATTTTTAATTTAAAATGTTTTTAAAATGAACTAAAAACTGGAAAATAATTTCCCCTCTGTCTACATAAATTCTCCACCACGTAAAGCTTATCCGGAACATTTGTGAGTGGGAATTCCTATAGGTATTAAATAGTACTTGGAGTTTGAAATGTATAAAAACATTGGCGCACGCTAGAGATGGTTCGCATTAATTTCTAATAATCTTATTACCGATATGAGCTTTCCTAAAAAAACATCTTTTCAGGATATAGCTCTTTTTTAAGCAATATAAAATACATCATGACTGCGCCTAAATGTATGTAAGTGAAATCCAATTTTCGATGCTATTTATATACAGATGGCGCTGAAAACGCATTATAGCATGCGCATTATAGCATGTACGAAATATTCAGATAGCAATAAGGAAGATATATATATATATATAAATGGGACTTTTGCAATAAAAGCAATATTTTGGATTGTTTTTTTTCGTATAATGCATTGTCAGCGAAACCTGAACGATGGTGAAACTTTCAAAAGCCCAGCTCAACGGGAAGTTAGTACAAAATCCAAAGCAAAATCTCTGGAAATGAAACTTTTCAAATATCTCTACCCGTGCGCCACCTATCGGAATTATTTTTTTGTTATATTGCGTGGGGGGCAGAAAACTAAACGATGATGAAAATTTCAAGATTCTACCTCAACGGGAAGTCCGTTGAAAAACGAATTAATCGACACCGAAAACAGACCTTCGCATTTCTTAAATAGAGCGACTCACGCGCCACCTAGCGGGCCCAATTTTTTTTGAACATTTGGAAATTGATTAAGTAATACACACGCTAAATATTAGCTAAATCGGTCCATAATTAGGACTTTCAGTTTTTATTACCCCGATCTCAGCTCCACCTAGTGGAATTTTTTTTAAGGAAAATATTTATTTTCATAGTAGTAATACATGTTCCGAATTTCAGCCAAATCGGACCATAAATGCGATTTTTGAAAATATAGCGACCCACGCGTCACCTATCGGAATTTTTTTCATAATATTGCATTGTCACCGCGACCTGAACTGTGGTGAAAATTTCAAGACCCTAGCGCAACAGGAAGTTGGTTCAAAATCGAATGCAAATATCCGGGCACAAGAACGACGAAAGCGACTTAATAAAAACATTTTAATAAAAAAAACTCTACACTCTCTTCTCTTAACTCTACCTTTATCTACTTTTTGTATAACACTTGTTTTAATACATATAACACTTGTTTTAATACATAATGTATGTATGCTTATATATTACTGGACTTATGCTGCAGCGGTAAATCTACATATTTATACAACAAATGTGCGGTGCGAACACAAAAAAAGTCAGTGATGCGTTCATGTCCACTTTTTTGCCTTATTGCTCAAACGTGGGAAAAAAATTTGACTTATTTCTCAAAGTGATGCAATAACACAAATTTGTGTTATTTCACATTCAGTTGAGCAATAACACAAATTTGGTTTATTGCCGTTTGGGGTATTTCACCCTCCCCCCCCCCCGTTATTACAACAACATCATACAAAAGGCCATCTCGCCACGATGGAGAAGTTAAAAATTGCGAATAATGTTTGCAAAAATTTTTTTTTGCAAAAGTTAGAATCGTCGTTTGGTAGAAGATACCGTCTTTTATAAACTAACTAATAAATTTATTGAAAATGTCCTTTTGTAGAAGATACCATCTTTTATATATACTTAAAAAATTTGCAAAATCGGTGTGACCAATCGTGAGAAAATCATCAAAAAGTGAGGAATTTCGAAAACTGTTGATAGCTATAACTTTCAAAATAATTCGAATTTCGAAAAATTGTATACGTATTTTTGTTTAAGCTGGAATTATTGGTGATGTTTGTCGTAACGCTGTAGTCGTATCCCTAACGCAACCCTATGCGATAAATTTTTATCGATTATTGGTGCGGTAACCGTAAACAGCTGATTGACTGCAAAAACTTGTAAGCAATAAGCAAAAAGGTAATCAGCTGTTTATCTTTACCGCGGAAAACCAAAAACCAATTTGGTTGGCTACGATCCGCTTACGACCTTAGCGTTACGATATGGCACCAATAATCGTTTGCATTAAATCCCATAAGGTTGGTCGAATCAGCTGATTGGATACGACTACAGCGTTACGACAAACATCACCAATAATTCCAGCTTTAATCGTTCTGAGCCATACTACCAACTTTCAATAAAATATGTATATGGCCGTCGAAAAAATTATAGGTTGCTCACTTAACAAAATTAACTCATCTTTTAAGACTCGTTAATAGTAGACAAATCCTTACAAATTTAACTACCAAATTATACTATAATTCATATAGTGGAAGATACATTTCCAATCCCATGTGACTGAATTTTGGGACTTGATTTTATTAAAAAATATAATTGCATTTTAGATTACAATAAAAACGAGGACAGCCTAATACTACGTCCGTATGATTACCCAGAAAACATAATAATCCAAATGACAAATAACCCAACCGTAAATTGCATAACAATCCCAGCAAGATCGGAAGTAATCCGACAAGTTCATATTCAAAATGGCAATTCTGAATTATTGATACCTCATCAAAAATTATCCGAAGGTATTTTTATAGCAAACACCTTGGTAAATTCAAAGCAAACCTTTATTAGAGTCATAAATACAACAGATAAAAACGCAACTATTCAAAACTTCAAAATTAACACAGAGAATCTAGATGATTACACAGTAGTAAAAAATAAACCGGAAACAGTAGAAAATACTAAAGAAAAATTAAAAAGACTAAATAAAAACTTTCCAAAATTTGTTACTGAACAACTTAATGAACTATGCGCAGAATTTATTGACATATTTTCACTAGAATCAGAACCCATTACCACTAATAATTTTTACAAGCAAAAATTACGTATGAAAGATAATAATCCAGTCTATGTAAAAAATTACAGAATTCCACAAGCTCATAAAAGCGAAATTAGTAAACACGTCAATAAATTAATTGAAGATGACATTATAGAGCCGTCTATGTCAGAATACAATAGCCCCATTCTACTTGTACCCAAAAAACCTCTACCAGGCAAAAATGATAAAAGATGGAGATTAGTAGTCGATTACCGGCAGGTAAACAAAAAGTTAACGGCAGATAAATTCCCATTGCCAAGAATTGATGATATATTAGATCAATTGGGTAGAGCTAAATATTTTTCATGCTTAGACTTGATGTCTGGCTTTCATCAAATTGAGTTACATAAAGACTCTAGGGACATAACATCGTTTACGGCAGACGATGGCACGAATCGTTTCAAAAGATTGCCATATGGTTTAAAAGTGGCCCCAAACTCGTTTCAAAGAATGATGTCTCTTGCATTTGCAGGCCTTAAGCCTTCCCAAGCTTTTCTATATATGGATGACCTGGTGGTTTTAGGATGTTCCGAAAAACACATGATTACGAATTTGAGAGATGTATTTTCAACTTGTAGAAAATATAATTTAAAATTACATCCGGATAAATGTTTATTTTTTAACCAAGAAGTTAGTTATCTTGGCCACAAGTGCACAAATAAAGGCATTTTGCCGGATCCTAATAAATTTGAAGTTGTTTTAAATTATCCAACCCCAAAAAATGCAGATGAAGTTAAAAGATTTGTAGCATTTTGTAACTATTACCGGAGATTTGTTCCAAATTTTGCGGAACATTCCAGCATTTTAACAAGGTTATGTAAGAAGAACGTTTCCTTCGATTGGACGGAAGAATGTCAAAAAGCTTTTGTCTACTTGCAGGAGGCATTAATTAACCCAAATATCTTGCAATATCCAGATTTCAGTAAAGAATTTTGTATAACAACAGATGCAAGTATATTCGCCTGCGGCGCAGTTCTTAGTCAAGAATATGAAGGCAAACAATTACCAATTGCCTATGCGTCAAGAGCATTCACGAAAGGTGAAAGCAATAAGGCAACAATTGAAAAAGAATTGGCGGCAATCCATTGGGCAATCGCTTATTTCAGACCATCGCCCCTTAACATATTTATTTTCGATGAAAAACCCTTCATCAAAATTAACTAGAGTTCGACTGGAATTAGAGGAATATGACTTTGAGGTGGAGTACATAGCTGGAAAAGAAAACTATGTCGCGGATGCGCTTTCACGCATCAATATAAATGATTTAAAGGAAATGTCAATAAAAGCATGTCAAATAATGAGGGTTACGACTAGATCGGAAACTAATAAAAATTCCAATAATAAAAATTCCAATAATAAAAACATCAAAGAAAAACGTCACGAAGAGAACAATAAAATATTTGAAGCGCTTAATAAATATGAAGTAAAAAAGCTAGCTCAGCTCGTTTTCGACCCCCCGAAACTGCAGTTCAAAAAGGGAAAGAAAATTTGTAGCAAAATATACATTAATGATTTAATTGTTGAGGCGAAGATTGATTCAGGTCAATCCTTTGCCAGGCTTTCAAATGAAGCCGGCAATTCATCTATTGATGATAATTCAATTGTTGAGGCGAAGATTGATTTAGTTCAATTCTTTGCCAGGCTAATGAAAGAGGCCGACAATTTGAAAATAAATAAAATACACTTGTCCTTAGGAGACAAATCGTTTAAAAATAATTATACTCGAGTAGATAAATTTAAAGAAGTTGGTACCAAGGTTCTCAAAAACTTAACTATTGCATTAACTCCGGAGGTTGTGCACGTGACAGATAAGGAAGTAATTAAAAAGATATTACAAAAATATCACGATGATCCTGTTAATGGTGGCCACCCAGGAATCAATCGAACGACAAACAAAATAAAACAGAAATATTATTGGAAAAATATGAAAAATGACATAAGAAAACACATTAAAAAATGCATAAAACGCAGTAAAAATAAAATAAATACAAATTTAAAGGAACCAATGACTATCACTGAAACGCCAACTGAAAGCTTTCGATATAGTACAGATTGACACAATCGGCCTATTACCAAGATCGATAAATGAAAATGAATACGCAGTAACAATTGTATGTGATTTAACAAAGTATCTGATCGCAATTCCGATTGCTAGCAAACACGCGATAGCAGTGGCCAAAGCAATTTTTGAAAATTTTATCTTAATTTATGGTTGTATGAAAACATTCATGACTGATATGGGGACTGAATACAAAAATAATGTCTTCAAAGAATTGTGTAAACTTTTAAAGATTGAACACAAGACTTCTACCCCATATCACCATCAAACTTTGGGCACTGTTGAACGTAGTCACAGAACTTTCAACCAATACATTCGTTCTTATATATCCATTGACAAAGATGATTGGAATGAGTATATCAAATATTTTGCATACTGTTACAATACAACACCATCCACGGTTCATGGTTATTGTCCATTTGAATTGGTTTTTGGGAAAATACCCATTACGTACGAATTTCTTAAAGAAAATACAATTAGCCCAGTTTATAACTACGAGGCATATGAGAAAGAAATCAAATATAGATTGCAAGTAGCTCAACAAAGAGCGTATAAATTGGTAAAAGAAGCCAAAGAAAAACAAAAAATTTATTACGACAAAAATATTCAGTATAAAGAAATAAATTTAGGAGATTTAGTTTTAGTTAAGAATGAATCAGGTCATAAGTTAGATAGTAGATACAAAGGGCCCTATGTAGTAGTAAATATTGACAGTAAAAATAATTATACAATATAGAAAACATAGATTTAAATAATAGTAACACCTCAAGCAAAGAAAATAAGAATATCATAATTCATAAAAATAGACTTAAGCTATTTGAATAAATTAATTTCATTTTGCCTAAAATTTTAGCTCATAAATTTACAAATAAGAACTAGAAACCAGATTGATCATGTCTTGATTGACGGCAGACATAGCTTCACCGTTCTGGACGTGCGTACACTGCGTGGTCCCAATATTGACTCTGACCATTATCTTGTCGCAGCCAAGATACGCACACGCCTCTGTGCAACGAAGAAAGTGCGCACAGTAACGGAAGGAAAGTTTGACGTCGAGAAGCTGCGCATGACACAGACAGCTGATAATTTCACAACTCGACTCTCACACCTGCTAGCAGAGGGCAATCCTCGACCTAACGATGTAACGGAGCAATGGAAGCATATCTCTCACTCATTGCGTACCGCCGCTGAGGCCACTATAGGGTTCCAGCGAGCCCGCAAGAATAACTGGTACTGCCGCGAAAAAAAAGGACGCTGCCTACAAGGAGACGTTGCGAACGGGCGCAACCCGCAGTGTATGGCAACTATATCGTGAGGCAAAGAAAGAAGAGAGACGCCTTTTCAGAAAAAAGAAAAGTGAGGCCGAAAGGCGTGAGTGTGAGGAGCTTGAGATGCTGGCTGACAGGAATGATGCCCGAAAATTCTATGAAAAGATCCGGCGGATGACGGAAGGTTTTAAGACCGGGGCAAGCTCCTGTAAAGACAATAATGGCGACCTGGTAACCGACGTACAAAGTGTACTTAAATTATGGAGGGAGCACTTCTCCTCACTGCTAAATGGCGAGGGAGACGTCGAACCCGATACCCCAATCCCTGACGATGGGAAAGTCGTCCCACCACCTGACTATGATGAAGTGAGGATAGCTATATCCCGGCTCAAAAACAACAAAGCGCCTGGAAAAGACGGACTACCCGCCGAGCTGTTCAAACACGGAGGCGAAGAGCTGGTAAAATGCATGCATCAGCTCTTATGCAGAATATGGTCAGACGAAAGCATGCCTCCGGATTGGAATTTAAGTGTGCTTTGCCCAATCCACAAAAAAGGCGATCCCGCTAACCGCACCAACTACCGCGGAATTAGTCTTCTTAATATCGCATATAAGGTTCTTTCTAGCGTGTTGTGTGAAAGGCTGAAGCCCATCGTAGACAAACTGATTGGACCTTATCAGTGTGGCTTTAGACCTGGTAAGTCTACCATCGACCAGATTTTCACGATACGCCAAATCCTGGAGAAGACCCATGATAAGAGAATCGACACTCACGATCTCTTTGTCGATTTTAAAGCCGCTTTTGACAGCGTAAAAAGGAGTTGCCTGTATGCCGCCATGTCTGAATTTGACTTCCCTGCAAAGCTTATACGGCTTTGCCAAATGACGTTGAGCAATACCAACAGCTCCGTCAGAATCGGGAAGGACCTCTCTGAGCCATTTGAAACCAAACGAGGCTTCAGACAGGGCGACTCCCTTTCATGCGATTTCTTCAATCTGATGCTGGAGAAGATAATTCGAGCAGCAGAGCTAAACCGCAATGGTACAATCTTTTACAAGAGCGTGCAATTGCTGGCGTATGCCGATGATATTGATATCATTGGCCTTAACAACCGCGCCGTAAGCGCTGCCTTCTCTGGACTGGATAAGGAAGCGAAAAAAGTGGGTCTTGCCGTGAACGAGGACAAGACGAAGTATTTGCTGTCATCAAAGAAAGAATCGGCGCACCTGCGCCTTGGCAGCCATGTCACTGTTGATAGTTACAAATTTGAAACTGTGAGGGACTTCGTCTATTTGGGAACCAGTATCAAAACCGAAAATAATATCAGTCTAGAAATCCAGCGGAGAATCACTCTTGCCAACAAGTGCTACTTTGGACTGAGTAGGCAATTGAGAAGTAAAGTCCTCTCTCGAAGAACAAAGATCACGCTCTATAAGTCTCTCATCATACCTGTCCTGATGTATGGCTCAGACTCATGGACAATGTCAAGAGAAGATGAGATGGCCCTTGGAGTATTTGAGAGAAAAGTTCTGCGGAAGATTTATGGTCCTTCCCGTGATGCCAACGGCGAGTATCAAAGGAAATTTAACGACGAGCTGTACGAGCTCTACGCAGATCTGACCATAGTCCAGCGAATTAAAGCCCAAAGACTCCGCTGGCTGGGCCATGTTATGCGAATGGACAAAGAAGCTCCAGCACAGAAGGTTTTCCTATCGTCGCCTGAATTCGGTAGCAGAGGAAGGGGGAGGCCTCGACTGAGATGGAAACAACAGGTGGAGGATGACTTGAACTCCCTTGGGGTTTCCAATTGGCGTCAGTTATCGCTAAAAAGGAATGACTGGCGTGCTTTGATACGAAACGGCCAAAATCGCTTAGGCGGTTAAGCGCCAATAAATGATGAATGATGAAATTTACAAATATAAATTTTTTTTACGACCTATAAAACTTTGTTTACGTTTTAAGTAATTAACGTCATAAACAAAAATCGACACTTATACAAATTGTACAAAAGAAAACAAATTGCAAATAAAGAAAATGTATCAGATGAATAAGTAAACAAACATCCAAAAATATGAGTTATTCAAGTCG